>NTHP01000839.1:85396-119410 GCA_003416845.1 Oplegnathus fasciatus | reverse complement strand
CCCCCCCCCCCCCCAACTGCAACAACAAATATTTGATATTTCTGCCTCATAAGTGACTTGACACTGAATTGATGATCAAAATAGTAATGATTAGTTTTAATTGACTATTTTCACCACTGTTTGTTTCCCCAGTTTACCATAGTTGACAGGAATTAGTCATAGAAATATCTACAGTGTACCTCTAACGCTGTGTTTTACTTCATTTGAGTACATAATGAAGTGAAATGTTGCATGACCTGATTGATTGATTGATTTTATGTCAAACCATGAATAATCATGAAATAGTGCAACTGTTATGATAATAATAATTAATAATTAAGACTCTAGGAAATCCCAGTTGTCAAAGCAACCATTTCTGAAAATATAAATGTAAACTTAAGTAGGTTAGGTTAGGTAAGTTAGGTGGAGCAAATGGAGTACAGCTGTAATTAGTGTCTTGTATATAGACTGCCAGGTGGCATATGCTTTAGTCCATGCTAAAGTGAGAGCACAGGTAAGAGGAAATTTTGAAGTAAGGCTTCAGGAATGTACATCTGGCATTCAGAATAAAAGCGCTTAATTGTGAAGAAAAAAAAAAAGTTTTTGTTGTAAATGAACTTAAAAAGTTAAAAGTTCTCATTATGCTAAATGGCCCCATTCGAAATGTTATGATATTAAATATATTACAGTATTGGAGTGTCAATATTGATGCCTTAACATGTAAGCAGCATTTTAATGTCGTAACTAATGTTAACTACTTTATATGTACTGTATATGTGTATGTATATGAATTGGGTATGTTAATCTATAACAATGCATCACATTTGGATAAATTTAGCTATTAAGGGGTTTTGTAAGTCAAATTATGATTTTCAAATTAACGAGCATATGCAGCTATCAGATAAACGTTGTGGAGCATAAAGTACAATACTTCCCTCTGAAATGTACTGAAGTAGAAGTTTAAAGTAACATAAAATGGAAAACTCAAGTACAGGTATTTGAAAACTTCAGTACAATAAGAGTAAATGTGCTTTATTACTCTCAACCACTGCATAAAAATATAGAAAATACGTAGTATTCCATATCCTGTACTTAATAGAAAACAAGGGAATGGCAGCATATTACTCATTGTACAATTCCTCTTTGATTGTTAAAGGGTAAGTTATCTCTCAAAATACATCCCCTAACTTGTATTTTATCCTCACACATAAATTATCACATACACACGTGTGTATCACATTCATCCCTGCTTTCATTTAATATATAGTATTGTATAGTATAAATACCAAATTGCATTTTCTTAACACTAACCTCCCTTCCCTTTTATTCTGAAGGTCAGAGGTCCAAGTCTTATTATTGTCATGAACACAACTTGACTGAGTGCTCCTTCAATTATTTTTTACCTTTACAGTGTATCAACCATTTGCATTTTGTTTCTAATATGTAAACCCTGGAGGGTTCCACAGTTTTGTGATATGTTTATCACATCATTAAATGCTACATTTTTATGATTTCATATTTACCATTAGTACTCTGTCTCGGTTGTGTGTGCTGTGTAAGTGTGTTTTAAAGCCGACTCAGTCCTTGTCTGTCTGGGTTATTGTTGTAGGTCATTACCACTGAGGGCAAACAGGGTGGTAAGGCTGCTGACGGCTACCACAGGAGGGAGCTGCACAAGCATGCCAACTTCTTCAACCACAGCTTCGAACTGCCCTATAGTAACCCCTACTTTGAGCCGACACTCAACTCCCCTCTTCAGGACAGACAGAGAGTGAAGCACGAGAGCCTGGACGACTTACAGGCATCCACATACTTTGGTCCGACCACAGTCTCTGAGTGCGTCAGCACCAGAAAGCACAGTAACAAAGCAGGGAAGCAGCCGCAGTGGCCCGTGAAGAGCCTCAGTCTCAACACAGAAGAGGGGCCTCCAGACTTTGAGAGGTCATTTCTGAACAGCAAAGCACTCAAAGAAAACCACCATCACAATATCAGCATCATCAGCATTGACAACGAACAGCATTTTAAGAGCCCAAAGGTAAAGGTAGTAGTTTCTCCATCTGGAATAAAAACCAAAGACGTGGCACTGATGGCAAGTGGGCCTGCTGGTTCGGACAGAAGAGAAGCAGCCAAAAGGTTTAGGGACAAAAATAGTTCATCCTTTCAGGGAGGGGACAGCTCCTCTAGTGTTGGGACTCAAACAGAACAGGCTGAGCAGAAGAAGGTGAAGGAATACTCAGCTAAGTACAGTGACAGAGAAAGACACACCTTCAAACAATCTGATGAGGACTCTGAACTCATTAGTGATGACATAAGTGACATTTTTCGTTTTCTGGATGATATGAGTGTTTGTGACTCTCTGGGTGTTGTCCAACCGTCATGCTACAACAGTAATGGGTCTCTCTCTCAGATAACACTGAAGTCTGAAGGTGAGAGCTCCCCTGAACGCAACACGGTCAGACTAGCCAAGTCCAAGCTGGACCGCCTCTTTCATTCGCTTGAAAACACAGATGATGAGCTCAAATTGAGTGTGTGCAAGCTGGTGATGAGGATTGGTGAGATCGAGAAGAAGCTGGAGTCTCTGTCGGGGGTTCGCAGTGAGATCTCCCAGGTGCTCTCCAAACTCAACAAGCTGGATGAGAAGATCCAGGAGCCCGAGGCCAATGGGAGACATGGGGAAACGGCGTCTGCATCTGGGTCCAATGCCACCCCCGACATACACCCTCATACACATCCAGACGCCACACTCTCACCTTGTGTTTTCCAGTGCCACACCACCGGCCACAATGTCAAAATGGACAATGGCTCCTCGGGAGAGTGGTGCTGCTCAGATGGGAGTAACAGCGATAGCCTCAGGGTAAAAGCTCTGAAGAAGAACATGTTCACCAGGAGGTCGTCCCGCTCACTCAACGAGAACAGTGCCAGTGAGTCAAAGGTGGCCAGCATCACCAACTCTCTGCGGGACTGGAGGACAGTGTCCTACTCCTGCCACCCTGGAGACGAGGGCAAGGGCAAGGACAGAGACAGAGACAGCAAGGATAGACACTGGAAAATCAAAGAGGTACGGACACAGTTTTTAAATTTACTTTTAAATGAGACAGAAGCACACAATATTTGACATAAAGCATGAATTCAGTGAATAGAATAGTTAAACAGAACAGATGCAGTGCATCATATAACATAGGCATCAAATATAGATAAATGCTACTGTATGGAAACACAAAGACAGAATAAAAAGGAAAAAAAGAAAACATAATGGGACAGGAGAACATACAGGGTGCTCTTGTAGATAATGTGATTATTTTACAGGGAAGTCACAAAATAATTCCTTACCACAGAGTTTGTGTGAAGCATTATATAATCTGTGATAACACCAGGATTTTATATTATGTCTTGGAGTTGTCCCTCATAGAGTGTTGTTGTGGCAGTGGGTTATTGTTTCTAGGGCAGTAGGTTGACCATTAAAGTCGCCAGTATTGATCTTCTTAACTTTAACTATACAATTTTCTCTGCTCTTGCATTCAGGGAAGATAAATGATGTCTTTATAGATGGCAAACATGGATTATGCTGAACTGGGGTCAGTGACATGGGTGAGAAATCATGTTTAATTCCCACTTTTGGTGTTGGTCCAACTAAATTAAAACAAATGGACCATTTTTGATCATTGGACCCTTGTAATGAATTTAGACATGAAGTTTTCAAGGATTTACACTGTTAGCTTTGTCAGTAGAAAGATTAAGGTTTGAATCTGGGCCAATCCGGGAATATTTTAATGGATCGATATCAGTTTAAATAAAACTGAAATGAATTCTGATCCTTTCATAACTGCGTTAACATTCAGGTAGCAGCTTCTCATTTTTAATCAGCGCTGACTGTCACTTTCACCGGTTAAAATGACAAACTTCACCAGAGGCTGTCAATGTTGATCTTTCTAACTCGATAACTACACATTTGTTTCAAAAGGTCAAAGGTCATGAGCAAATGAAGAAAAAGTCACAGTCTTTGCCGTATGGGGGAGGAAAGTTAGTATGATTCTAAGGGCCTGTGACTGACAGGGGCCCTAAAAATGATTAGAAAATTAGGTAATTTTTTTTCATCATCATTAATACAATATTTTATTGACAATATACTAATGAAACTAACGGTTTCTTTTTATTTTCTTGTTTTTGGCAAAAAGTAAACATCCAGAGACATATCCAATGACATGTCACGGTGTGGTTTGTTTTGAAGGTTATGTTGTAAAAGGTTTGTAGATGTTATAACCGTACCCCCACCCGATGTGGATATTACACCAAGTGACGGCTGTTCTGACCTATGACCTAGGTTTACGAACAGGGTTTCCAGAATCCACACGCAAGACCAATGTAGCCTGCTTTGGAAACCAAGTTACATTACCGCTGTACCACTTCTTTCAGGCCTATATAGTTGACTATGGGCCAACAGCCGGATAGCAACAGAATATCTTTGTGCAATAGGTGTCGGTGGATTGGACATACTCCAAGAAGCCCCCTAAAGGGCTAACTCTGGAGGAGGTCCACTCTGACGGTCGAGGACACTCCCTGGTTTTATAAGGCAGCCTCAGATCCCTGTCCCTATCATGCAATTTAGGGCCTAATTATGAACCACAATGTATCAGTACTCAATATGAGAGCTTCAGACAATCAAACTGAACCTATTCAACATGTCTGATTAACATATACACTGCATTTTTAACCTTAGCATTTCCTTTGCCATTTTAAGAATTTCAGGTCAAATTAAACACTAATGTCAGCCTTTCCCAGAGGGTGCAGTCTTCTTACCTGAAGGAGTCCGCTTAGATGATCTCAGAGAGGAGCAACACAGGAACTTTGGTTGGAATGTACAAAGTACAACCCAGTTTTATTTAAGCTTTAACAATAATAGGCTGGTTACAAGTTATAAAAATGAAATTCAAAAATTAAAGAATAATGAATAAAATTGGTAAAAGAGTAAACGATTTAAAAGAAGTTTTTTTAAAGGAAAGTCAAAGAGGCTAAGCTCAAAAAAGGCCTGCGCCAAAAAGACAAAAGGGCAAAATCGGCAAAAAGCTCCCCCCTTCCTCGTTGGCTCTCCTTTTTATATCATCTGCTTCCAGGTTTATTCATTCAAGTCCATACATGGTTATACATCAGAAAAGCAACAAACTATTGGATATTTCTTTGTTTGTGACACACGTCACAACCCTTTAGCATTTGTGTCTTACAACATCTTTATCTGTCCAAGAGCACAAAACCACAATGAGACATCTTTAACGGCCTTGTCTGTGCCGTTTCCGTTAGAGGAGTAGAATCAGTCAGGAGCAGAAACCCTTGGGGCCCGGGGTCAGACATTCAAGCTCTCATCATACTCACTAGTTCCTTGTTTCTTTGTTTTATCAGAAGAGTGCATCAATAGTTCAAATTGTCACTGAACAAAAGGTCAGACATAGTTTGCCTGACTAACATGCTTCCATGTGTTAGTTAGGGCCCGAGCAGCGACGGCTGTTATTATTATTATTATTATTATTATTATTTATTTTTAGTCATTGAGCTCATTTTTGAGGGGCAAGGCATGCTCCAAAACGCATTAAACTTGGCGTGCACATCAGAAGTGGCGAAAATTGCGATCTGATATGAGTCTCACTGTTGGGTGTGGCAAATTGGCTCGACAGCACCCCCTACAGTCGAAAACCCCCTGCTTAGTTTCACCAACATGGCTGAAATTTGGTAGGCATATGTATCATCTCCAGACGTACAAAAAAGCCTCTTGCAGCCATGCCCTAAACCCAACAGGAAGTCGGCCATTTTGAATTTTGTGGTCATTTTTGGCGATTTACATGTTCCATACTTTAACAAACTCCTCCTAGAGAATTAATCAGATCAGCCTCAGATTTGGCCAGTGCAATCTTAAGACCTTCGTGATGAAAAGTTGTGCTAATCGTTGTAGATCGTTGAACGGCAGGGGCGTGGCGAGGCAACCATTTTGCATGTTTCGCCATGAAACATCAAATTGTTGTAGATCGTTGAACGTCGCGGGCGTGGCGGTGTGCGAAATTTGATGGTTCGCCATGAAACTGGAAGCTGTTTTCATCACTAGGGCACAATGGTGTTAAAGTCATGAAATCTGGCACACACTTCAGAGATTGTGAAACTTTTGATTTGATGTCAGTCTTTGGGTTGGGTGTGGCAAATTGGCTCGATCGCGCCCCCTACAATATTTAAAAGAAGTAGCCCTCGTTGTACATTTCATTTAGATTTACGAAATCTGGTAGGCACATGTAACATCCCAAGACTTGAAAAAAAGTCTCTTGGTTCCATGAGCGAAACCCAACAGGAAGTCAGCCATTCTTAATTTAATGTCAGATTTTGGTGTATTTATTCCCATTTAAAGGGGTCATATGTTCACAAATTCCTCCTAGAGAATTCATCAGATCAATTTCAATTTTGTGCAGTGCCATCTAAAGACCTTTGTGATGAAAAGTTGTGCTAATCTTTGTAGACTGTAAAAACGGTGTGGCCGTGGCGTGGCGGCCATCTTGAGCATTTCGCCATGAAATATCAAGCTGTGGTAACTCAAATATACATTGTCCAATCTGCCACAACCTTCACATGTTTGATAAGAGTCCCGGCTCTAAGACATCTACATGCCAATATTCAGTCATAGTTGTAGCGCCACCAACTGACAGCAGGAAGTCAGACTCGTGTGACAAAGATCATCCGATTTACATGAAATTTACATGGTGTGGTCTACAAATGATATCCAGCAACATGATGTATAATTAGTTTGTGTTCTCTAGTGCCACATAGTGGACACGGNAATTCATCTGATCAACTTGAATTTTGGGCAGTGGAATCTGAAGACCTTCGTGATGAGAAGTTGTGCTAATCGTT
Source organism: Oplegnathus fasciatus (assembly GCA_003416845.1). Taxonomy (NCBI): domain Eukaryota; kingdom Metazoa; phylum Chordata; class Actinopteri; order Centrarchiformes; family Oplegnathidae; genus Oplegnathus; species Oplegnathus fasciatus. Next base: position 112,546 of record NTHP01000839.1, on the reverse strand, counting down.
GGAGATCGTTGAACGGCGTGGGTGTGGCGAGGCGACCATTTCGGCATGAAACATCAAGTTGTTGTAATTCAAAGGTACAGTGTCCAATCTGCCCCAAACTTCACATGTTTGATAAGACTCCCGGCCTGTACACATCTACATGCCAATATTCAGTCATAGTCATAGCGCCACCTACTGACAACAGGAAATGACATGTTTTAGACTTTGATGTACTCCTCCTTGCAGGGTGACCAGATCTGCCTCAAATGTGGTCAGAAAAGAAACACCTTGATGATGCTTGTTGATGAAGATTGTGAGTTTTCATCAAACGGTGTTACCGTGGCGGCGCGGTGAATTTCGATGTCTCGCCATGAAACTACACAGTGTTGTAACTCGGCTGTACACCGTCAAATCCACCCCAAATTTCACACGCTGGACAAGAGTCCAGGCCTGAAGACATCGACATGCCAAAATTGAGTCATGGCCATAGTCCCACCTACTAGCGACAGGAAGTTACAGGCGCTATATTATAACATACTACTCCTTGCAGCTTACTCATATCCACTTCAAATTTTGTCAGTAAAACCTTAAGACCTTAGTGATGCTTTATTGTGAAGATTGTGAGTTTTCATTGAATGCTGTTGCCATGGCGACGCATTATTCGCCATGAACAAGAAGTTGTTTTTGAGGGGCTAATGACGCTCAAAAACGCACGAAACTTGGCACACACATCACAAGCGGTAAAAATAGATATCAGATATGGTTCTCAGAATTGGGTGTGGCAAATTGGGTTGATAGCGCCCCTATAAAATTTCAACGAAGTAGCCCTCGGACTAAGTTTCACCTAGATGTACGAAATTCGGTGGGAACATGTGACATCCCAAGACTTAAAAAAAAATCTCTTGGTGCCATTAGGTAAACTCAACAGGAAGTCGGCCTTTTTGAATCTAATGTAAAATTTTGGTGTATTTTTGGCCATTTACACAGGTCATACTTTAACGAACTCCTCCTAGAGAATTCATTAGATCAACTTTAAATCCTAGCAGTGCAATCTAAAGACTTTTGTGATGAAAAGTTGTGCTTATCATTGTAGATCGCTGAACGGTGTGGTGTGGTGAGGCGTCAAATTTCCATGTTTCGCCACGAATCCATTTTCAGGCTCTAATCTTTAACAAACTCCTCCTACAGAATTAATCAGATCAACTTCAAATCTTGCCAGTGCAATCTAAAGACATTCACGATAAAAAGTTGTGCTNGCAGCGCATGAATTTTGATGTTTTGCCATGAAACAGGAAGCTGTTTTTGAGAGGCTAGGGATGCTCTTAAACTCAAGAAATTCGGCACACACATCACAAGTGGTAAAACTTGATTTGATGAGGGTCATTGGGTTGGGTGTGGCAAAGTGGCTTGATAGCGCCCCCTGCAAAATTTCAGTGAAGTAGCCCTCGCCGTACGTTTCACCTACATGCACAAAATTTGGTATTCACATGTAACATCTCAAAACTTAAAAAAAGTCTCTTGGTGCCATGACCTAAACCCAACAGGAAGTCAGCCATTTTAAATTTAATGTCAAATTTTGGTGTATTTCTTGCCGTTTAGGGGGGTCATACTTTAATGAACTCCTAGAGAATTCATCAGATCAACTTCAGTTTTGGCCAGTGCAATCTAAAGACCTTTGCAATGAAAAGATGTGCTAATCCTTGTAGATCGTCAAACGGTGTGGCTGTGGCATGGCAGACATTTTGCGCGTTTTGCCATGAAACATCAAGTTGTTGTAATTCAAAGGTACAGTGTCCAATCTGCCCCAAACTTCACAAGTTTGATAAGAGTCCCACCCTAAAGACATCTACATGCCAATATTCAGTCAAAGTCATAGCGCCACCTACTGACAACAGGAAGTCAGCCTTATGTGACAATGATCATCTGATTTACATGAAATTTACATGGTGTGGTCTACAAATGATATCCAGCAACATGACGAATAATTATTGTCTGTTCTCTAGCGCCGCACAGTGGACACGGGAACTGACATGTATCTCGTCCAGGCAGTGTCCAACGGTCACGAAAATTCAAAGCCATGTCGACCAGCCTCCTGTGAGGACACCGCGGCTGCAGCCCCCCCTGACGTGCGCGAGGGTGCGAGGGCCCGTTCAACGCTGCTTGCAGCTTTAATTCAATTTGGGTTTGATATAAATTAATATGAGAATTGGTAAAGAGAGGTAGGTCTGGGTGGGGTGTGACTCGGGCACTTAGGAAGTGGAAACTTCAACAATGTAACCACTGTTCCTACGGTGGCAAGTTTACATACATTATTTAACTACTTTTAACTACTTTTAGCATTTTAGCTGTTCCAAAACAATCAAAGGATGTTTTGCTGCTTTTTCATCTTTACTAGGTAACCTTAGCTAGCTGTAGACTGGAGAAATAATTATTAAATTTACTTGAAGGCTACCGGCAGCTACCGGCAGCTTTTAAGGTGGAATCTTTTCTTGCATGTGTTACCTTTCCAGCTTCGGTCCTCCAAGCCGTAGTTGGGAGACCTCTGGTTTCTTTCGGCTAATTCAATTGGCTTTAACCTGCCTTTTCAGTTAGCTGGTAACTAGCTTTTGCAGTCCGGGCAAACTCTGCTTTTAAGAATGGTCAGGAGACGTCGTGGTAGTGTTGCATAAAGCAGGTGCTTTATTCACTCGGTGCGGCGAACTCAATACATGGCCCTTTTCACAACCTCTTTACTTGAACCTGAGCTTATCTGGACACTTTCTGCTGTCTGCTGCACATACAGGAGAGACTCACTTCCCATAACAAACCTGTCAGACTATGTCTCATGCATACCCACCCACAAGGCCACCTTCCTTAAAGGGGAACGCTCGGCCGGTAACACATTACTCAATGCATGAGTTGACGTCGTGAATCAATCAACACACCTAAAAAAACAACGAAAATCCGAATCCCAAAATTGAAAACTGGATACCTACCCAATGAATGAATATCCGAATAGTTGAATATTCAAGTCCAGCCCTAATCGTAAGGCCCTGCAGTGGGTATCAGGCTGTGCCATCATAGATCTACTGGGCCCTCTGTCAGGCAACACCATTCTCTAGCCCTGACCTAACCTACGTTTAAGCTGCCTTTGAATCCTACTCTCACCCAAGCAAAGAGCAGATAATCAGCGGCTTGACCAGCCTTATATCTACATTGTATCTGCTTAGGCTAACCTACATTGGCTGGCCCCACTGGCTGACAGGCAGCGTCATCTGATTGCTGTGGCCCGCCCAGTAGTCCAGCAGTCATCCCTGCTTGTCTAGGTCCACTAGTTTTACAAATAGCACTAGTTACGGTATATAAAAAATTTTCCACACCATGCTCTGACCTGTAGTGCACTTATAAACTGTTCTTAAAGGTGATATTGATAACAGTCAGCCCACTCCCCCCTCCCCCTTCCACTGCATCATGTCCCAACACCGCTGTTGCTCGAAGCACCTCCCGCCTCAAGTGGTTGCCAGTTTGTTGCATAACCTGCATATTTAGTAGAGTAATTAATTCATTTTGAACCAGTAGTGACTATGTGCATTTATGTTGTGCACGTTGATCTGATGAGGCAGTGTCGGTGTAGATTCCTAGTTAGCTAATGAAACCTTAGCTTTAGCTTACCGGTCAAGAAGAAAACTACTAAGATTCTTGACCGTGGACGACACAGAGATACCACGATACCAACGGCGTTATTGGCTAAAAAGCCTTGTTAGAAACAGGAACCACATGCCAGATATCTTACACAGAGATAAACAAAATATTAATTTTGGACCCGTCAAAATTTGTAAAATGATTCATTCGCAATAATAATTTTTTTTTTTAGGAAAAGCCACACTTTCTTTTCACATCTTTCGAAAAGCTCTGTGGATGTATTAATTTTTTTTAAATTATTCGTCTACATAAAAATTTTATCAATAACACCTTTAAACCCTACCGTTGCTCAAGCAAAGAGCAGATACTCAGCTACTTAATCAGGCCTACACTGTATCTGCAGAGGTTGAACTACAGTTAAGAATCCTCTTATAAATACATGATATCATCTTGTATCATATTGATATTGTATATCATAGTGTATTTCATTTTCCAGTAACTCTACTCAGTATTGTTTCAGATTAGATCAGGATATTTTAATTCTGTCACATTCTTTCTATGTTGTCAGATCATGTCTAATTTGGAGATATTGATAAAAGTCTGTTGATGCACTACCAAACTTGTTGGGAAACCATTTTAGCATGTTGTTATCTTCAAACAGTTGATTGAAAGTACTCTTTTATTTCTGTGACCACCTAGTACAACTTTTATCCAATCTAGCAGGAATAAAATCTATAGATGTTGTTGTTGCTCTGGATCACATCTCTGGTAAGTCCAATTTTTTCTTTATCATTTGCCAAGTCTTGTGTGTTTAGTTAACATATTTGTTCTATATGTTAATTGTTTTCCAGACTGTTGGATTTAAGAATTAGACAACTGATATGGACATACCTTGACTGAACCTTGGTCAATGTCCCCATTTAGTCCACATTCCCAAAATTCTAAGTTGAGCAGCCCAGTAATAATTTCTTAATGCCAGATAAGTCTTGCCCTGTGCCTTGTGTTTTGTGATATAAACCTAGTAATAATTCTGTCAAGCATTTTGAATGTGAACATAGTAATTGTAATAGGCAGTGCTCTAAAAAGAATAACAAACCTTAGCAAAAGTGATCATCTCAACACTTCCATTCAATGACAGCAGCAATATTACTTAGGGTTGGGTACCGAACTCTGTACTTTTAAGGGTACCGACCGAATTACTTTGGTACTACCGAGTACCGATTCATGTTAAATCAATTGGTGCCACATTTCGGTACCTGAGCGCGCATCTGGGTGAGAGAGTAAAGCATACGTTAGAGAAAGAGAGAGAGAGCAAGACCGTGTGATGTCACCTCTGCAACATGTTCAAGCCCAACACACAGTCAGGGCAATAGCGAGCCGAAAGCGGAGCGCAACGGAATGACACCACAGCACTTTTTTCTATCCAAGTGAAGAAACAGAATATTCCCTGTTTGCATAATCCGGTTGAAATTCATGCACATTTTTTAAGGGCTTGAAGATCCAATCATCACTACAGCATATGTCATGCAAGAGAGCCAATAAAAACAAACAGTATGGTCAAAGTCGTCATATTGACATTTAAGGTATGTTGATTTATTCACGGTGTCAACTCATCCATTGAGAAACATGCAAGAAAACACTCCACCTTAAAAGTTTCTGGTAGCTGCCGGTGTAGCCTTTGAGCGGCACAGTGAATTAAATTGTTTTTTCTCCAGTCTATAACTAGCTAACGTTAACTAGTGTGGTCAATTATAGTTGACTAATGTATGTAAACTTGCCACTGTAGGAACAGTGGTTACATAACCTTCGAAACGAGCTACAGCTTAACCGTGCGTGTACACGTATGTGCGCGTCACAGGTGTGCTCCAGTACTCGGTGCTCCGAAACTGAAACCTAAGTGAGGTCCAAAAACACACCTGCAATTACCAATTATTGCCGTAGGTGCCGTGAAAGACAACGAAATGAAAATCTTCGAGATTATGACTTTAAATATCGGGTTGAAAATGTATGGAATTTGCTGCTTTGTTTTAAAAAATGGAAATTCAACCTTTGATGGGTTAAGATGAAACACTATGTTTGGCACGGAATATTTTTAAAAGTTGGTCATATGGTATGTTTTGCATTTGTAGTCATGCACATTTTCCTGTAAACCTCTGTATCCACTAGGAGTAAATTATGTATTTTGTAAAAACAATTTTGAAAAGATGATGGTAATAGCAACCTCAGACACATTGGTGGTGGAAGGCAAGGTAGCTGAAAAACATTTGGTAAATAAGCACTACGTACTGGAGAAGAGTTTTGTGCTGCGTTTTAATGCTTATAGGCTTTTAATTTGAAAATCTGCAGGAAGTGTTGAGTTTCACTGACAGTAGCTTAACAGTGATGAAGAAAAACCCAGCAAAGTGGAAGGGATTGGAATTAGTGTATGAAAATAGGGCTACACGATATATCGTTTTAACATTGACGTTGTGATGTGCACATGTGCAATCGTCACATTGCAGGACACATGATGTCAAGTAAGGCAAATTAACTCAAACACGTTATGCTACAACTTCTTGCTGCTTGATACAAAAGGAAAACTTGCAAGGTTCTCATTTTTCATAACTTATCTACAAGAAAAGTCTGTCTGATGTTACATAATTTGGTCCGATTTAAGGGTTCATCAATTCATCAAACAACCAAAGCAGGCCCCACTAGTCGCCTACCACTACCTGAAAATGAGCGCTGCCTGTTTTGGTGCACCCTTCACCAGAGCGCATAGCAAACTGATTGCTGTGCACGCGGAGTCTGTGTATCACCTGCCTGTAAACATGCACACGACGTGGCTACTTTCACAGATAATGTTGCCTGGATGCTAGAGGCAGGCGTTCAATTGTGCGAGGCGAATTTGAATGCGTGTGTTCCCATTATCAGCGGCACCTTGTCCCGGTGCTGGTTAAAAGTTACTGTCATGGGGCTGCTCCATGCCCTAATGTAAGAAACGTGGGCTGGTCAGTGCCCTAACGTTAGAAACGCTTAACACACGCAACACACACACAAACTTGCAGTATCCTGATCTATCTGTACATCTTGCATACAGATAAATCTGTTTGTTGCTTGAGTTTGAGAGTTTTACCATCCTCAGCCGCACCGAGAGGCCTGATTAAGCATACATTTGAACATCCTTAGAAATGGTACATTACATGTAAATAACACAACTACGACACACAAGTCCATTTGTAAAGTTTATTAAGAAACGTGTTGTTTTCCCCAAATACCTCTCCGCCTGTTCTCTCTCCACTTGTAAATACCGGTATCAGAATCGCATACGTGAAACCGATAGTGAAGGAGTCCAAGCTGATTTCTGGAGGGGTAGCAGAGGGCTGAACCAAGTGTGGTAGAAGTAGGAGGGGGGTTTTGTTTTGTTAGAAGGTAGACCTTTAAAGTACTAAAATAATGATAATTATGATTGTTAAATGTATATCTGTACATGAAGAACACACTACATGTATCTGGTGAAATTTCCTGTATTTTTTCACATCGCAATATATACATATATATACACACACACACACATCATAAACCTTTACCTTTTTAGCGGTTCCAAAAAATGAAAGAATGTTTTGCTGTCTTTTCATCTTTACTAGTTAACGTTAGCTAGCTGTAGACTGGAGAAAAAATAATTTAATTCACTCAAAGGCTACTGGCAGGTACCGGAAACTTTTAATGTGGAATGTTTTTTTTNTTTTACACAGGTCATTCAACCCCTCGTTAATGTTTTTTACTCAACCTTTATTGGCAACAAGCCATTATTCGTTTGTGCTGGCCACACTCTCGGCACGCTGATATCTTGACATGGAAGTCCATACACCAAGACACAAAATCATCTACTAGAGGACTGTCTTCATCATTATTTAACACAAACGCTTCAGAATCAGATTTGTTGCCAAGTAGGTTTTCACATACAAGGAATTTGTCTTGGTATGTTGGTGCATAACAAATAAACATAGTCAGTAGAAAAAACAAGAAAAGGAAAATGTGAAAGCAAGCACTGCGAGTCAGAAGCATAGATTAAATATAAAATAGACAATAAAATATGAAAATTATAAAATAAAGATATTGACAATATGTACAGTATGGCTGTTAAATGAAAGAACTGTACAGATTTATGCAGGAATGTGCGAAATATTTGCCAAGAATGTGCAAAAGTTCACAGTAGTCAGTTGACAAATAAGGAACATTTGCAATGTGCAAACACCAACACACGCGGGGCCATCTTGGTGAGAATTTAGTATTTACTTTATGTACTTAGTATGTACGATGGAAAACTTTTAGTATTAATGTGGCTGTTACGTTTCTAGTGATGTAAAACAAGGCTTTCTTGAAGCATCAAGACTTTGCAGACAATTGCACTCAAAAAGGGGCAACTGCTGGCCAAAATAATTTACAGCAAGTGTTTTTAGAATAAGACTGTGTTTCAGTTTTGTAGTAGTTAAAGCCATGAATTAAACTGTTGATCAGATTAATATCGTCTCAGCTTCTCAGTAGTAAAACTGGTAAACACTGTTGCTCTCTTAACTGAGATAACACAATGTGGAGGTTAGAATTGTGTATTCATGGAGTTAAAGAATAAGTCTGATATTTTTCTATATTTTTCTTATTGTCAACAAACCCAATGAAAAGACCACAACCAACAATGTTTTAGTCAATCTCTCAATACTTTCGGACTTCCCTACCCTACTTCAGCTGCTGCTTAATACACATTTGGCTCTCTAGTGAGTATTTCCAGCAGCAGTATGGCATATGTGGGTTTGAGCCAAGCAAACTACTGAAGGAACTGTAATAAAGGAACACATCACCCAGTGCAACAGTGTGGCTCTTTGGTGTGTTTTTAATAGTTTTGGAACAACAATGGCACAGAGGAATCAGGCATATCAGGCTTTGGGCACACACAATACTTGTTCGTAGGATACATTCATTGTTGGTTTGTCTCTTAGCTGTTGACTGTAACAAAATACAGAATATCACCAGATTTATCCTTTAAAAAGATGTGAAGAGACTGCATGTCTCCAAGTTTTGCCATGAGACATAACGTCACTGTGTCAGTATGAAGCTGACAAACATGTGTATAGATACCCAATACGTATGTGACAGAATACATACAGTGGTTACAGATATAGGGGCACCTTACTCCTTTTGATGGCTTATATCCTGATTGTTCAGGATAATCTTTTTGTAGGTACCTTTGATGCCACTCTCCAATATTCTAGTGTTGATACTCTTGCATGCCATTGTAAGACACATTTCAGTTTCATAACATGTTTTGGATCAAATTAAAATAACCATACTACTCCAAAAGGCTGTAGTTAAGACCACTTACTGTAAGTTAAGTCTTAGACAAGTCCAAGTCCAAACAGTTTTGAGATAGAGCCCTAGTCCAAACGGGTTCAATGCTAAGTTAGGACAGAGACTTAAGAAACAAAACAGTGCCCATTCAATGTTCTTTATACTGTTGTCTTACTGTTTTTACTGCCTAAATGATGCATTATTTGCTGAAATATTAATTACAAGAATAAATAATTAGATAATAAATTCTCATATAAAAATATCTCACATGGTAAATTCAGTATAATGGAAATTTCCACAGCGCTAATTCGATCAGTACAACAGAGTCATTTTACTCACACAACTCGGCTGCTCCGAGTTTCTCTTTATAACAGAAATAATGCTTTCATACTCTAATTCCTGTAATTTCTTCTTTGCCGTACTCCTGAACGATGCTAAGCGTCAACAAAATGCAAAGCTTCCTGAAGTTTTTTCACATTAAAAGCCCATCTATAAAGGGAAGGGTGTAAGACTTTCGGTAACGCTTTCTATGAAGACCACATCTATAATGAGGGCTATATGAGGGCATTCATAGTGAATTATAATGCATTCATAATGCTTTGTGACTACAGTCATAAACACATGCTTTCTGATGCACTATATCAACAGTCATAAAACATTATAGATGTGACTTACAATGAATTATAAGTTCAAGTGTAAACTAGAGGCTGACTAATGGGCTTATAATACATTATGACTACCTATACTCACACCTCAACAATCAACAGCAGAAATCCATCTTCTTTCATTTTGCTTATCCATTGCTTGACCTCTGGGTTCATGGCAGCATGACATCGGTCAATGAAGGATGCCCGTTTCTCCCTGCGTTTGTTCCAGGGCTCCAGGCTTTCAAAGATTTCAGGCACAGCCATGTTCAGTTCAGTAATTGCTAGCTTGCCCTATGTTTTGATTCTACAAAGGTAGTCCAAATCATGCAGTTTTTGGTCAAAATGGTGTTTGTTGGTAAGCTATTGCATTTGTTTGAAAATGAATTTGCCCTGACTTTTCAAAGTTTAAATGCTCTACGCAGAGGGAAAATGTTCTTGGCTGTCCAGGTATTATTTAACCTAAGGGAATTTGGAAGCTTTAATTTAAACAAACAATCAAATGTGCAGCATCATGTCCATTTTCCCTTACAAAAATTTTGAATTTAAGGTCAAAATGTATGTACTTTTTCAAACTGTAATGAGCCAAGCAATTACCTCTTGTTCGTCCAATCAGGTCATCAGTACCAGAGGGCTTAGCTTGACTGTGGGAAGAGGAGGAGGAGGGTGGAGATTTTGGGGACTTCATCCTTTGGCGGCTATCCATGAATGAATCTAGAGTAGAAATCAAGGAGGGATCAAAGCAGCATCATCATAGTGTAAACTTTCAAATGTAAAGAAATTCATAGCACCAGTGGAATCATCTGCTAGCGGAGATTGGCATTGGCAGTACAGGCTCACAGGTGATAAATCAAGTGTCATGATGGCAGATGTTTCTGAACTGCATAAATTAACTGAATGTAACAAACCATTCAGTTATTGTTTCAGATTAATGTATCAGTGTATGTATTAATGTACCAGATAGGGTGGCAGTGACTTAGAGGTATAGAGGCCAACTGACAACCAGAGGGTTGGTAGTTCAATCCCCAACATGAGCTGGAGAGTGTATTCCAGTTGCAGGCTAGCAACTGGAAGGTGACTGGTGTTAAATCTACAGTGCACTGCCAAATTTCCCTTGAGAAAGGCACTGAACCCCATAACTGCTCTATGGGTGCTGAATAGCAGCTGACCCTGCGCTCTGATCTCTCCAGTGGTACAGCAATGAAGGGAAATTATGTATGTATAATGTATTAACAAGGGGTGTGCGAAAAGACAAATTCCAAGTTACAATTTGTGAAGTTCACAATAGATTTTCTTCAGATTGTCTGTCAGACAGTGTGAAGAACTGTGGGATACAATGCAAGTGTTCACAATAAATTGTGCCTTTGTTACCTTCAGATGAATCTGAGAGAATAGAACTGGAGTCTTCCACCATCCTCATCGATGATCATTAATTGCTTGGCTTTCTTTGAGGGGGTTTTTCCATCCTTCCCATTCTTCCATTTGACAGCTGCAAATCACAAATGACAAAACAAATCCCAAAATATGTGACCCTACTTATGGGCTCCAGTTGTGAAAATGGAATGAATAGGAAATCACGTGTCCTGTCTGTGTGCAGGAGAAAACCTTTTGCAGTGTAAAAAAGAAGTGTGTGTGTGGAAAGCTAGTCACTGGACTTGCCAGACTTGGTAGTAGAAGTAGCATCTTCATCCTCCTTGGAGAGTAGTTGATGGATGAGCTCATCCTTTTTCTCCAAGTTCTCCTTGCAGGTAGGCCTTGCCTTCTTTGAGTAGGGAGATGGTTTCATCATGAAACCCCTTCTCTTTCTCAAGAAGTCGCTCAAGTCTTTGAACCTCATGAATTACATTTAGTGAGGCTGTTAAAGTAATTACAAATGCAGTGGCCCTTAATATGAAATTCACTCACAATAAAATATTGATAACTGGAGAGGTATGTGTGATTGCAACACATAACTAAAGAATGCCTGTGATTGTGTCTGTGTGCAGACACAAAGGTGTTTCTCTGTTGTTTCTAACATGTAACTAAGTGTAGGGTGTATTTGGTTGTTGCTAAGCTGTATGTAGGTGGTTGCTAAGGTGTACTATGTGGTTGGTAGAGTGTCTGTAGGGAGTTGCTGAGGTGAATGATGGTGTTAGTGTGTTAATAATTGGTTGTGAAGTACAAAGCAACCACAGGGCATCCCATAATAACCACTACACTGGCCATAGACATAGTCCTTGTTGAGAAACTTGTGGCATGCAATCGTAATGATAATAATAGGAAGAATAAATACATAGAAATATGAAGTGGTAATCAGCAAGATTTCAATCTAAGCCATGAAATCAAGTAAACTATGCTGTGGTTAATGTTTTCAGTGAAAATGATTTACAAGAGTACCATTAGTGTTACAATTCTACCTACTGATCTAGATAAAGTAATGTTACCTATTGAATACAAACCTTTTATGTTGTTCTGGGGGGGATAATTCATCCTTGGCTTTGGCATTCTTGGGGGATAATCCAGCCTTGGCTTTGGCATTCTTGGGGGATAATTCAAACTTGGCTTTGGCATTCTGGGAGGATGGCATTCACCTTGCAACGAGGCATGGTTGAAGCTGGCTTGACCAATAAAAAGCAAGGCACATGTTATGAGTTACATTAGTAGAGGAAATGTCACAGGAACAAGCTTAACATCATAATTAATGCGTTTTAATAATATAACAGGAACAAGTGAATGCTAGTTAGATAACGAGGGTAATGACATGTGACAAGTCTATTAAAGCGACAAATAACGTTATCCTAAAGATAGCTTTCTGTGAAATGCACTGGGCGCACTAATTTGGGACTATAGTCTGTGTGTACAGGGTATATACAGATTTTGATTTTTTCTTCCCCAAACTAACCAAATCCAATATTTTTTTCTGAAATGTGCAGCCCACATGATCTTAACTAAGCTTCTTGGGAAAAATAGTCAACCGTGCAGGTTTTCTTGCTAGCGAGCAAACTCAAAGTTAGCTTGGTCTGTGTTCTATTCTATAACGTTCGCAGTCTGTTTATTGATGTGATTTTACTTTTTGTTAATTCTGATTAACATAATAAAACCTGTGTATTTCTATTTATTTATTTTTTTACAATCCAACTGGAGACTGCGACAGTTCCACTTCTTGAAGAATAGCAATTGCAGTGACAAGGCTGCAGTGTCGATGGGGAATGGAGGACTGAACCAAAGACACGCCTATGAGAAAAAAACAACAATACTTAATAGGGAATGAGTATCACAGAGCACTCTTGTTATGGTAAATGCAGGGTGGACCCAAACGCAGGACACAGAGGCAGAGCAGGTGCAGTAGAATGATTTATTAGATGTCTTACTGGCAAGTAGGCAGGCAGGCAGGCAGACAGGTAACTGGCAGGTACAGGAACACGAGGAACACGGGACGCACGGGAAACACAGGAAATAGAGCACATGGCACAGAGGACAAAACAGAGTGATGAACGCAGACGAACTGACAAAGAACAAAGGAAGGGGACTGATATATATAGTGTGGCTGACAGGGAAGTGGAGACAGGTGAGGAGACTAACAAGGGACAGGTGCAACTAATAGGGGTGGAGCAGGTAATCAAACAAGCGGGAAACACACAAGGGTAGGAAGTAAAGTGTCTGACATGAGGAGAGGTAAGTGTACAAAATAAAACAGGAAATGTAAGTAACTAAACTGAAAACAGACAAAGACAAGACTAGAGTGGGGAAAGAGACATGACAGACAACACAGAACACAAGAAAGAGGGATCACAAGGAACACAGGCAGATCACCTCAGGAGGCCGCGGCGAAACCCTTCAAGAGGCCAACCCCGCAACAGGGCAGCAGGACTGGAGGTCTGCCACAGGACAGCAGGACTGGAGGCCAGCGACAGGAGGGCTGAGCAGGAGGTCAGTGGAGCCAAGGAAACTGGAGGCTGCTGAAGAGTCTGAAGAGACTGCTGCCACACAGGAACTGAGGACTGCTGTAGCTCAGGCTCAGCGGATTGCTGTACAGGAACAGCGGATTGGTGCAGCACAGGAACAGGAGACAGCTGCAGCTCAGAGCCTGGGGATTGCTGCAGCTCAGGAACAGCGGAGTGTTGCAGCACAGGAACAGGTGACAGCTGCAGCTCAGAAACAGGAGGTTGCTGCAGGTCAGGAACTGGTGACTGATGCAGCATAGGAGCTAGAGACCGCTGCAGCACAGGAACCGATGACTGCTGCAGCTCAGGCTCAGTGGATTGCTGCAACTCAGGAACTGGTGGCTGCTGCAGCCCAGAAACCAGGGACTGCTGCAGCACAGAGACTGGAGATAGCTGTGGCTCTGTAACTGGAGGCAGATGCAGCTCAGCAGGAACAGGTGTTGGCTGGGCCACTGACTGGGGTTCTGCCTGGGCGTCGGCAGAGACAGCTGACTGGGTTTCAGGCAGGGTGTCAGCAGGGATGGACCGGGGACCAGAAAGTTCATGCTTAGCATTGGCGGGGACAGCTGACAGGGTACCAGAAAGTTCAGGCTGGAAGTTGGTGGGGACAGCTGACAGGGTACCAGGAAGTTCAGGCTGGAAGTCAGCGGGGACAGCTGACAGGGGACCAGAAAGTTCAGGCTGGAAGTCGGTGGGGACAGCTGACAGGGGACCAGAAAGTTCAGGCTGGAAGTCGGCGGGGACAGCCGACAGGGGACCAGAAAGTTCAGGCTGGAAGTCAGCGGGGACAGCCGACGGGACCAAAAAGTTCAGGCGGGAAGTCGGCAGGGTCAGCCGACAGGGAACCAGGAGCTGGTGTCGGCCGGACCTCTGACGAGGAACCAGGAGCTGGTGTTGGCCGGACCGCTGACGAGGAACCAGGAGCTGGTGTCGACCGGACCACCGACAAGGAACCAGGAGCAGGTGTTGACGGGGCCACCGACGAGGAGCCAGGAGAAGGTGTCGAACGGGCCGCCGACGAGGAGCCAGGTGGGACTGGTGGTTGGGCTGGAGGTTGCTGATGACGTCGGGAGCCACGTCTCCCTCAGTGGCCTCCACAGGAACCCGTGATGATGGCCAGTCGAGTACCCTCCCAAGGAGACTGCTGGCTAGCCGGGACAGGACAGGCAGGATGCAGGCTTAGAAACCCCAGCCGGATCGTCTGGAGTTCAGGTTAAGGTGATGGCTGGTTGCTAGCAAACTGAGGTGCAGCCTGTCGAATGCTAACATGTGGGAAAAACTCACGATCCCTCCTCCAGAACCTAGTGAGTATCCTCAGAAAGCTGCGCTCCACACTCATAAAGTCCTCCTCTGTTACTCCAAAGTCGCTCCAAGAGAAAGGCAGGCTGGAAAAGTGAGTGTCCACTAGGTCCATCTTGGTCGGTTCGTACTGTTACGGTAAATGCAGGGTGAACCCAAACGCAGGACACAGAGGCAGAGCAGGGGCAGTAGAATGATTTATTAGATGTCTTACTGGCAAGTAGGTAGGCAGGCCGACAGGTAACTGGCAGGTACAGGAACACAAGGAACACGGGAAGCACGGGAAACAGAGGAAACACAGCACATGGCACAGAGGATGAAACACAGTGATGAACGCAGACAAACCGACAAAGAACAAAGGAAGGGGACTGATATATAAAGTTCAAAGATTTGATATAACATGCCCTACCTAGGCATTGTTTAGGCCTCCACTTTGTGTGTTGGAGACATAGTTTGTGGGTACATGATCACGTGACTTGTTTCTGCAGGGTTTGCAGGTAACACAGAAGACGTGTTTCAGTTTGCCAAGGAACAGTGTTCTAGAAATCCCGCAGATCCCTCCAGAACCACCAGGAATTAATTCACAGGTGGGTTTGCTTTGTCTGTTGTTGATGGATGTGTGGATATCTTTTTGAGTGATAAAGTCAGAGGTAACATTTACTTCAATTTTTATATTGACACAGTAGTAGAACTGAATATGCACCAAACACTTTAAAGGGCAACTCTTTTTTTTATGCTGGGATGGTTCTTTGGTCTAAGAGTAGTCTGTGACCCAGGTAAAATTAGAATTTATGGTTTGATTCTCTGGTACTCCACATACAGAAAAATAGTATAAGCCCCTGCTAATGCTCAATGAATGAGAGTCATTGTAATGGTGGTGCAGGGTGGACCCAAGCGCAGATAACACGGAGGCAGAGTTGGTGCAGAACAAAAGGTATTTATTGAGTGAAAGGCTTTCTGCAGGAGCAAGCAGGCAGAACAGGCAGGATCCAGATAGGCACAGGAAGCACGGGAAACACATGGACGAAATGCAGGCGAACTGACAAAAAACAAAGGAAGGGGGCTGATATATAAAGTGAGTGGCTGATAAGAGGAAAGGTAATGTGCATAACTAAACTGAAAACAGACAAAGACAAGACTAGTGCGGGGAACAAGACATGACAGACAACACAGAACACAACAAGAGAGAGACAAAGGGGATCACAGAGAGAAAGACTAGGGAGATGACTAGGGTACGGCCACGGCCGTAACAGTCATAGGGGCCAATTGAAACATGTTTCAAAATTCAAGGCTGAAGCATATTCAATCACAAAAAAAACAACACTTTTTAACTAGGTAAAAAAAGGGTTGTTTTGCCCATAATTGGAGAGATGCTTACGTTGGCTGCTATGACTACCATTCATTTTTCATTGGCAATGGTTAAGTCTGACAGATTTTTATATGGACATTAAGGAACCAAACCATGCATTCCAAACAAGTATGAAACCACTCCGCATTTGTGATTTATTGAATCGAAAGAAAGACTATTCTAAGCAAATGTACATGTCTGGGCCATAATCAAGCCACTCAAAAAGAAATATAAAATAAAAAAGTGTAAAATGATTAATGCCCTTGGTAAACAGGCTTATAAGTCCATCAGGATGATTTGAGATTCTGGATTGCTTAGGTGGCTATACATTATTCTTTACATTTCAAAAACCTACCTTGGCTTTCCAGTCAGTATCTGAGTAGTTGAGGGGAGATGGGTGACTAGAGAGAAACATACAATCTAACATAGCATGTTTACCAGGACTGTCATCGTTATGCTTTGTGTTTTCTTACATGTCATGCACGTATGCAGACGTGCTGTTCACAAACTTCGAGTTTAAGGTAAAATGAAAGTGGGTGGCCATCATTGCTTTGTTATGTTGGACAGAAGCAAGTTCTCACACAAAAGAAAGGTAAGATACGTTTACTCATTATGTGAAAATTCTTTGATAGAACCAGTTTTCAAATGACAAAGTAAATCTAATCTTTCCCTTGACTCAGTGATGCCAACTTTAAAGGGTTTGACGCATAGGCAGTTCTTGTGACATGTACATCGGTTTAACACAATGTAACAAAAACCCTATGCAATGTTGCATCAGACTTCAGACCACAAATAGAGGTATTTAAGAAAATTACTGACGACAGCCGAAATCACTGAATCTAGACATGCCCCCTGAGAATCAAAAGGGGAATACAAGAGGAGTGCGCCCATTACCCCTACTGTATGCAAAATCATCACCTTTTTGATGCATGATCGACCCACTTGAAATTGATAGCAGTTGTAAAAAAAAACATTTTTTTTCATTTTTTTTGTACTCATGTTTTATTGTTGTTGCACTTTTGTCGTTTTTTTTAGAACAGCCCCAAACTGAAATAAGAGAGCAGAAGTAATAGACCTCACAATGTATTCCTTGGCCAGACAGAATTGAGAATTTCTCATATCTGTGTACTATGAAGTTACAATTAATGTTTTTTTCAATATTTTGAATACCCAAGGAAATGTCATTACAAAGTACATGTAAGTATTGATCTGATACATCTTAAACAATGTTTGACAGTACAACCGTGGGAGAATTGGACCAGCATGGAGATGGAATAAAAAATGGGTATTTGGTATACTAGAAGTATCGCAGACCACCAGGAGACCAATTCTCAAGATCGTCAGAAGGCGTTCCAAGGACCAGCATCTTCCTGTCATACTGCGCCATGTTAGGAGGGGATCGAGCATTGTGACTGATGACTGGCGAGCTCTATCAGAGAAAGGATATGATCATCATATTGCCACAAGAGACACTTTGTAGATCCTGCATCCAGATGTCACACAAAATTTAGAGAGCTGAAAGCTATGGTGGCTAGCTTTGACACTGGTAGAAAGATTGCGTGCCTGTTGACTCTCTCCGTAGTCCACTGATGCCACTGTCACTAAGTGACAGGTAAGGTGCGGGCCGCTCAACAATTGGGGCTGATGCAATGCAAAATATACATATTTTTAAATAACCCCAGCCCCCTCTTAAAAGCACTCTATGGAGTTTTTAACTGGTTATGAAACCGTCTCAATTTAATACTGATGCCTCTATATGACCTATGTAAGCAAACAAGACAAACAGCGAGAAGATTGGCTATTTCTAATAGTTATCTTAATGCCTGCCACCGGGTTGGATTTTTCCCCAAAATCAGACGAAACGGCGCTGGGGTTTGCACTGGCTGAATTCCAGTTGCTTCAGCTGCCAACTGAAGGTCCGTCTACAGAGCTGTTGCCCGCTCTGCTGTCCTGCGGAGTAGTCTCCTTGTGGCGGGGAGTGAAGCGGAGGGAACATGTAACCTAATGTTAGGTGAAACACTACTGTCTTTATCCACAGGGACTGCAAAGTCAAAACAAAATGAAAAGTTCCATTGACCTGCTTTAAATGAAAATAAAAATAACCAAGTGCTGTGTGGGCTGACTGGCCTGGGCTCCCAGCCCACTGTGGTTGGGTATTACATCTGTCAGCTCCCAGCCAATCACTTTCGGTCTGGTCCAGTCTAACTTTACCTGGGCACCTCCCCTTCCCCACCTCTGTTAAAGGTATAACAAGTAGGATTTGTCAGTTGCTGTTTGAAAACACAATAGTCAAAGTTGGCCCCTCCTCCCCTGCTAAAGCGCACGCGCCTCTGGTGGACCCACTGCTTACGATCTGGCAATTGGTCACACCTCACACCCTGTGCGCTGGAGACTACACACCACTGCCTAAAAGTTGATGCCCATAAACATCCCAAACAATTCAATTCAATTCAGTTCAGTTCAGTTCAATTTTATTTACATAGCGCCAAATCACAACAAAAGTCATCTCATGACACTTTACATATAGAGCAGGTCCAGACCATGGTCTTTATAATATTATTTACAGAGACCCAACAATTCCCACCATGAGCAAGCATTTGCACAGTGGCAAGGAAAAACTTTGTTTAAGAGGCAGAAACCTTGAGCAGAGCTGGGTTCTAGGTGGGCGGCCATCTGCCTTGACCGGTTGGGTTGGGAGAGAGAAAGAGAAACAGGTAGAGACAGACAGACAGACAGAGATGCAGCAACAACAATAACAACTATAATAACAATAGAATTATGACTAATAATAATAAAAATAGAAATATGATTAATAGTAGCAATAACAGCAATAATAATAAAAATAACAATAGAAATGTGACTAATACTAGTAGCAGTAACAACTGTAATAATAATAGAAATATAACTATTAATAATAATAGTAGCAGTGGGGGTCAAGCAGGCTAACAGCAGCAGGTGGTCCACAACAATGATCCACAGGAACCTGCAAGAAGAGAAAGCACAGAAACTCCGGGGAAGATACAAAGTAACATGCATTAATGGGACATGAATGTGTACAGAAGGAGAGGGAGAGGAGGAGAGAGGAGCTCAGTGCATCATGGGAGACCTCCTGGCAGTCTAGGCCTATAGCAGCATAACTAAGGGATGCTTCAGGGCTCACCTGAGCCAGCCCTAACTATAAGCTTTATCAAAGAGGAAAGTTTTAAGCCTACTCTTAAATGTGGAGATTGTGTCTGCCCCCCGAACTGAAACTGGGATCTGATTCCACAGAAGAGGAGCTCGATAGCTGGAGGCTCTGGCTCCCATTCTGCTTTTGGAGACTCTAGGAACCTCAAATAACCCTGAATCTTGAAAGCGCAGCCTGACCATTAAGGGCTCTGTAGGTGAGGAGAAGGATTGTAAATTCTGTTCTAGATTTTACAGGGAGCCAGTGCAGAGAAGCTACTATTGGAGAAATATGATCTCTCTTCCTAGTTCTTGTTAGTACACATGCCGCAGCATTCTGGATCAGCTGGAGAGTCTTTCGAGACTTACTGGAGTAGCCTGATAATAAGGAATTGCAATAATCCAGCCTAGAGGTAACAAATGCATGGACTAGTTTTTCTGAATCTTTTTGAGACAGGATGTGTCTGGCTTTTGCAATGTTACGTAGATGAAAAAAGGCAGTCCTTGAAATCTGTTTTATGTTAAAAGACATATCCAAGATTGCAGCACTAAGATGATAAGACAAGTACAGAGACAAGTCCATTGTCTGATGCAATTAGACAAATTGTAACTTTAACCAATGCTGTCTCTGTGCTATGATGCACTCTAAATCCTGACTGAAAGTCATCAAATAAACTATTGTTACGCAGAAAGTCACACAACTGATTGGCAACTGCTTTCTCAAGGATCTTAGAGAGAAAGGGAAGGTTAGATATAGGTCTATAGTTGGCTAGAACCCCTGGTCCAAGATTAGGCTTTTTAAGAAGAGGTTTAATTACAGCTACTTTAAAGGACTGTGGTACATAGCCTGTTGATAAAGACAGATTAATCATATCTAGTAAAGAAGTGCTAACTAAGGGTAAAACTCCTTTAAGCAGTCTAGTTGGAATGGGATCTAAGAGGCAGGTTGATAGTTTAGATGAAGAAATCGTCAAAGTTATTTGGTGAAAGTCGATGGGAGAAAAGCAGTCTAAATATATATCTGGTTTTACCGCTGTTTCTAAGGTCCCTGGATTAGACGATAAAGCGGCCCCGGTTGACGGCTGGAGGTGATGAAGTTTGCCTCTAATATTTAGAATTGTATCATTAAAGAAGCTCATAAAGCCGTTACTACTGAGAGCTAAAGGAATACATGACTCAATAGAGCTGTGACTCTTTGTCAGCCTGGCTACAGTGCTGAAAAGAAACCTGGGGTTGTTGTTATTTTCCCCTATTAATGATGTGTAATAGGCTGCTCTGGCATTACGGAGAGCCTTCCTATACGTTCTAAAACTATCTTGCTAGACTAAATGAGCCTCTTCTATTTGGTGGAACGCCATTTACTCTCAAGTTTTCACGATGTTTGCTTTAATTTGTGGGTTTGGGGGTTATACCATGGAGCTAACCTGTTCTGTTTTATTGTAGCAGAAACTGTAGCATATTTAATAGTTGACAATGAATTAATAGTGGAAATACGATTGATAACTCAAAATTATGCATCATAAACACCTAAATGCGTACAAAAGATGACGGAGAGTGATGGCACTAAACTTCAGCTATCAGAAACAATCAGTTTTATATTAAATAACCAAATTTAGCCTTAAATTCATGTTTGGATGAACCCTATTTTGGAAAAACAGGGAAACCTGGAATTAATTAATTGAGCCTCCTAATCTCAAGGCTGCTACTGGGTTCTTGTCCTGGTGTACAGTGACTATCATATTTCATACACCAAAACCAAGTTCTTCATAAATGAAATATTTATTAAACTACTAAACTACACACAGAACTAACAACTACTAGATATATAAATTAATAAATTTAACAATGAATAAATGCAACAATGACTAAATACACAGAATACAACAATGAACACCTAACGAATTAATGAAGACCATTTTATACTGGATGACACAGAGAATAAATATTACATCGTATATAATAGATATAGCCTATTGTGGTATTATTATTATGAGCATATTGAATTATGGAAACACAGGAGATCGCTAAATGGATAAAGGCATTTTGTCCCCAGTGAAGGCATATCCGTTGAGCATCTTTGGTGGCACTCTCCATCCCACGTAGGACCCAGGCAAGGTCGTCTGTCTCTCTCTCAGAAGGCAGCACGGCGACATCTTCACACACCCCCACTTTGGATGCGCTGGCAAGGCGGTGGCTTGCTTTAATTTCATCACAGCCGTCAGACTGAAGCGGCTTCAGACTTCAGATTTCTTCTTCCAAGTTTTGTGGATGAGGCCTGGAGCATGTGTAGCGCGGCTCTGGGCTTGGCTCTGGGGGGTAGGCCAGCGGCCCACCCCCCCTCAGGAGCCTGGTTCAACGAAGCTCAGCAGATGAGGGGCATCAGAGAAGAAGAGGAGCCAGCACACACACCAGATCTCTTCTTGTTTATAGTGGTCTGTAAGGAGGTGCGGTGTCAACTAGCAACGACGCGGAATTTCATCTCCACCCTATAATTCTGATCAGTTATTTTCTTTTGTTTCTAATTTCCATTCTAATTAATTACTTAAATGTATGACATATTTAATACTTCCATATTTAAAGTTTGGCCGCCTCAGCTGTTGAATGATATCAAACACTCCTATTAATCACCAGTAATGACTGTTAAACAACATTAAGTCAGGTTTCAAATGTTATGTACATACAAGATCTGATCCATACATGCATATCATATATATGCATATGTGTACATGAATGAGCAAGATAAAATACTTTTAATACACATCAGTGTCTCTTGATTTAAATGAGTGTCCACTCCAACTCTCTCTCAGTTGAAGGCAGACACACATACTTATCTGTGCTGGACTGTGGGGTCAGACTCTGTAAGAAGTTCTGTTAGTTCAGTTATGACAGCAAATGACACATAAACTTACTCCTGCATATAGATTTCTATATGTGTATATTTGTCCTGCTCTGTATAGTTGTAGCAAAAGAAATTGTTAAAATACATTTACTAGTTCCTCAAGTAACTCTTATCTCTATCTAAAGAATGCAGAGGAGGAGTGGTGAGGTGGGTCAATCAGACACACAGGCACCTTGATTTAGAGCATGCAAGATTTTCATGTTTCAACACATTATAACAGAGTTCTGTAGTCCTTTTACATTGTTCCTTCAACATATCGCATATAATGAGTGTAGAGTCGAATTAAAGTCAGTTCTGTATGACATCGAAGATTCCTTTATCCTTTGAGTTCAGAGGGTGTAGTGGAATCTCCTGGTATCATCTCGGATGGGTTTGCCATCAATTTATGGCTGTCGTAAATTGTCTTACCAATTCCATTAGAGGCCTGTGAAGTTGGAATTTAGGAGGATTTCCTGTTGAGTTTTAGCAGGCCTCAATTCCTTGACACAGAGGGCCCTGTGCATAAACTTCTGGAAGGACTCATTATTCCTCAATAACAGATTTAGCTTGTTCATTATAAGTTTATCGGCTCAGCATGCTACATAATTATCTTCTTTTTCAGGGGGGCAATAGAGTCGAGTGTCATTGACAGTGAGCCTGCAGCACTATCAACCAGATAATCAATTTGGGAGAAAGTTGGCAGAGGAGTCCTCGATTATGTTGAGACATGGCATTGAATTAAATGCCGATGGAATCACTTCTTCAAATTTAGCTACAGACAGACATCTGCTGTGGGAGTTTTTGCCTAATGGCTTGTAGTCCACTAATAGGAATTCAAGCGTTAATAATAAAAGGTCAGAGAAAAGAGGATTCTGTGGAAAGACTATTAAATGTTCAATTTCAATACCATTAACCAGAACAAGGTCGAGGGTGTGGTTAAAACAGTGAGTGGGTTCATGTACACTTTGACAGAAGCCAGTTGAATCTAATAATGAGAACGCAGTACTAAGGCTATCATTGTCGACGTCCACATGAATATTAAAATCACCTACAGTAATTACTGTTACTATCTGTTTTAAGGACTAAACTTGATAAAAACTAAATTAAGAAAAGATAAAAACTGAGAATTCAGATAGAAATTCAGAATATATATATATTAAGGGTTGATTACGAGGCC
This sequence comes from Oplegnathus fasciatus, assembly GCA_003416845.1. Lineage (NCBI taxonomy): Eukaryota > Metazoa > Chordata > Actinopteri > Centrarchiformes > Oplegnathidae > Oplegnathus > Oplegnathus fasciatus. Next base: position 89,187 of record NTHP01000839.1, on the reverse strand, counting down.
TGAGTCAAAGATGGCTGCAACTCCACCTCCTTGGCCGGAGCCTCGAGTATTAATGTGACTATGATGAGTGGACTCATTTAGGCTAACATGGTCTTCATGACTCAGCCAGGTTTCAGTAAGACAGAATAAATCAATATGATAATCGGATATTAACTCATTTACTAATACAGCTTTAGATGAAAGAGATCTGATGTTTAAGAGTCCACATTTAATTCTCTTATTTTGTTGTACTACTGCAGTGGTGGTGTTAATTTTTATTAAGTTTTTATGCATAACTCCTCTCCTGTTTACTTTTGATTTAATTAAGTGGTTGTGGGGCAGACACAGTCTCTATGGGGTTTTGGGTGGGTACCTGTTCTAATGGAAGCACAGAGAAGCGTTTAGGACTGCAGCTCTGCCTCCTGGTCTCAACTCTGGGTTGTCATGGATTTGGTTCACTAATGAACTCGGTCAGATTTCTAGATATGAGAGCTGCTCCATCCAAAGTGGGATGAATGCCGTCTCTCCTAATTAGACCAGGTCTTCCCCAGAAAGTCCGCCAATTTTCTACAAAGCCCACATAATGTCATCACTGGTCAGATTTGGCAGGGGACAAGAGAAAACTACGGAGTCCGACATTGTCCGACATTATGTACACACCGACTCCACACTGATTTTAGTGACCTCCAGTTGGCGTAACCGGGAGTTGTTACCACCGACGTGAGTAACAGTCTTACTGTATTTACGCTTATCCTGGTGTTGCTAACTTCACGTTTCTCAAAATAGAGCTGCCAATAATCACAGTTGGTTTCTAAGCGGGTGTGTCGCTGAGTGGGGAGAATTTTTTTAAATCTTTTTTAACAAAATAGTAGTGACTACAAGCATTCAACAATGATAGATGAGTGGGTATAAGATACACAAGGACAGACAAAAGATGACAGAGAAAAGTAAACAATAACAACCACTAAAACAAAACAGTCAAAGACAAATGCAAATAAACAAACCCAAACAACAAAAACAAACAAACAAACAAACAAACAAAAAAAACCAACAACAACAACAAAAAAAAACGAGTCACGTACAGAACTTGACATGATGCTTATGTTGATCAGAACAAAACAATCTTATGGTAAGCATGTGTCTGTCTATGTACGAGAAAGTAAAGAAATAAAGAAATAAAGAAATAATAACAATGATATTACCAATAGCAATGATAATAGCAATAATGATACACATATTGAGAAATAAATAATAAGTAGGTAATGATGGGGGGAATGAAAAATAAGTAAATAAATAAATAAATAAAAATAAAAACAATAAGTAAATGGTTTGTGATTAGTGTTTTGGAAGTGTTAGCTGTTGTAGTGCGGGAGGGTCCTGGCAGGGCTTGAGAGCTGTCTATTTGATAGCTGAGGTATGGGGAGTNAGTAGGGGGAGGTTCTTACTTGTGGAATGATGTGTTTGTGTGTGTATGTTTATTAGTTTGTGTCACAGGGGTAGGCAAGTGTTATTGATAAGAGAATCTATTTGGTTGTTTTTTAATGCTATTTACCTTTCTTTAGAGATGTACTCAAATAGTACAAGGTGCCACCGGGATGTCGAGAGATTATTTCTGTCTTTCCAGTTTAGTAGTATAGCCTTTTTGGCAATTGTTAAGGCGACCAGTATGGGTTGTTCATATTTCAGTGGCGGTTCAACTGATGAGAGATCTCCTAGCAGACATACAGATGGGGAGGCTGGAATGCTGCGACCTATGGTTGATGAAAGTGTATGTGTGAAGTTTGTCCAGAATGTTTGAATGGGTGGGCAGAGCCAGGTAGCGTGAAGGTAATCATCTGTAGTGTTTAATGTGCAGTGTTTACAGGTGCTGTTGTCTGTGAGTCCCATTTTGTGTAGTTTATACTGTGTGAGTTATGGGACATTGAAAAAATGTTATTGCAGATGCGAGTCCAGGAGTTGGAATCAATGGTAATTGCCAGATCTTTTTCCCAATCTTGGACTGGATGTGGGATATTGTTGTCTGTTTTTATGTTTGTAGATTTTTGAGAGGTGTTTTTTCTGAGTGGCTATGAGTTTGAGTTGGTTGAACAATGGTGGTGGTTGCAGAATGTTGTTTGATGTGCAGATTTTTCCTTTTAAACAGTGTTTCAGTTGTGAGTATTGCAAAAAGATGTCTGTTTTAGTGTTTCGTGGGATATGAGTAAGCCATGATGAAATAAGTGTTTTAAATGTGTAATTCCTGCTCTTTTCCATGAATTGAATTGATGGTTTTTTGTAATGGTACATAATTTAGAAGGAATAGTTCTGACAGCTTGGTGGAGATGTTGATACCAAGGTATTTAATGTTACCTGTTGTTATCATCAGAGGGAGTTTTTTAGATGTAGCATTCCAGCCTTCCTCACAGAGCGGTAGAATTTTAGATTTAGACCAATTTATGGAGTAATCAGAGATTTTTGAGAATAAGGATATGAGATTGAAGACTTCTAGAAGGGCTGTAGAGGGGTTTGTTAGGTATAACAGGATGTCGTCTGCATATAAGCTAATTTTGTGGTGAAAGTGTCTTGTTTGTATACCAGTGATACCAATGTTTTGTCGAATGGCAGCTGCAAGAGGTTCAGTAAAAATGGCAAACTGTAACGGAGAGAGTGGACATCCTTGTCTTGTGCCTCGCTGTAGTGTGAAGCCTTGAGAGGTGTGATTGTTGGTTATAGCTGATGCAGATGGTGAGTTGTAGAGAGTTTTAATCCACTGACTGAACGACTCCCCAAAACCAAATTTCTCACGTGTAGCAAAAAGAAATCTCCAGTTAACTTTATCAAAGGCTTTTTCTGCATCCAATGATGCAATTATGGTGTTGAGGTGGTTTCTTTGGGATAAGCGGATGAGGTTTAATAGCTGGCGCATATTTGTGGCTGAATGTCTGTCCTTTATGAATCCTGTTTGGTCTGGATGAATTAATGTAGATATGACTGTTTCTAATTTGTTGGCTAGTGCTTTACTAATTATTTTTAGGTCGCAATTAATCAGGCTTATAGGTCTATAGCTGGAAGTGAGGGTTGGGTCTTTGTCAGGCTTGAGCAAAACTGAGATAAGAGCTGTGTTCATGTGTGTAGATATGGTTCCTGATGATTTGATTTCACTGACCATTCTGTTAAATAAGGGAGATATGAGTTGCCAGAAGTGTTTATAGAATTCTATTGGGTAGCCATCAGAACCAGGTTATTTATTGTTGGGCATGGAAAAGATGGCTTTTTTGAGTTCTTCTGAGGTTATAGGTTGGTCTAGTATGATAGCCTGTTCTTTGGATAATTTCCGGAGTTCACTAGTGTCAAGGAAAGAGTGTTGTTGAATGTTGGAAATGGTCGATAAGTTGTCTGATCGGTAGAGTCTCTGATAGTAATCATGAAAGATTGTGTTTATGTCCTTTGGATTATATATTAAATTTCCCTGTGTGTCTTGGATTGCTGTAATGAGTGATTTTTCTTTGTTTTTTTTCCCAGCTGATTAGCAAGGAATTTGCCAGTTTTTTCATTGTGTTCAAAATAATTCAATCTCATTCTTTGCATGTGAAATTGAGTTTGTTGATAAATGATATTTTCAAGTTGTGTCTTAATTTTCTGTATTTCATTTTGGGAATGGGAATGTTGGGAGTGTAGGTGTTTCAGTTTATGTTCCAGTTCTTGTTGTTTTTCTTGTTCCTTTTTTTTTTCTTGTGTGTGGAGTATGAAATGATATGTCCCCTAAGCACTGCTTTTGCTGTTTCCCAAAGTGTTGATGGTGAGATATCTGGGGAGTCGTTCAGTTCAATGAA
>NTHP01000839.1:62587-81289 GCA_003416845.1 Oplegnathus fasciatus | reverse complement strand
AAAAGATGGCTGTCCTGAGTTCTTCTGAGGTTATGGGTTGGTCTAGTATGTTAGCCTGCTCTTTGGATAATTTCGGAAGTTCACTATTGTCAAGGAAAGAGTGTATGTTGGAAATGGTTGATACGTTGTCTGATCGGTAGAGTCTCTGAGAGTAATCATGAAAGATTGTGTTTATGTCTTTGGGTTATATATTAAATTTCCCTGTGTGTCTTGGATTGCTGTAATGAGTGATTTTTCTTTGTTTTTTTTTCAGTTGATTACTTAGGAATTTACCAGTTTTTTCATTGTGTTCAAAATAATTCAATCTCATTCTTTGCATGTGAAATTGAGTTTGCTGATAAATGATATTTTCAAGTTGTGTCTTAATGTTCTGTATTTCATTTTGAGTTTGCTCATTGGGGGAATGGGAATGTTGGGAGTGTAGGTGTTTCAGTTTATGTTCCAGTTCTTGTTGTTTTTCTTGTTCCTTTTTTTTCTTGTGTGTGGAGTATGAAAGGATATGTCCCCTAAGCACTGCTTTTGCTGTTTCCCAAAGTGTTGATGGTGAGATTTCTGGGGAGTCGTTCAGTTCAATGAAGGATGTCCACTCTCTGGAGAGGAAGTTGTTGAAATCTTTGTCTGCTAGAAGTGAAGTGTTGAAGCGCCACCTACTTGAGGGAGTTGGGGTTGTTTCATGAACTAGATTAAAACTAACCGGGCCATGGTCTGAGATGATTATTGGGTGATTTTTGGGGTTATTTATTTGAGGTATAATAGAGTTGCTAACTAAGAAGAGAATTTGTTGGAAACGTGAACCGGTTGGTGGTGAACCATGGGCTTCTTCTGATTAGGGCTATGCTTCCTTTGTACAGTTACCCAGCCGCCCTGGTTAGAGGGCTAGCAGGAACTACACTAGATTGGCCTGCACCGGCTACTGGGGGCTGGCTAGCTACAGCAGCTAACGATTGAGTTTCCGTGCTGCGGAACCACATTTCCAATTCACTAAGCCTCACCTCCAACACGGCAAATAAACTACATTTATTACATGTACTATTATCACTAAAGGAGGCAGAGGAATAGCTAAACATCTGATGCACCGAGCAAGAAAGAGCAGGAGAGGGAGAGAGAGAAGCCATTGCTACCTGCTAAGATAAGTATGCGAACTAGCAGAACTGAGTAGTGTGTAAATGAGTGTCGGATTAGCGTGGAAGTCACTAAAAGAAGGAGAGAGCTATGAGTGCTTGAGCAGAACTAATGTAAGTTTAAATCATAGTTTCTCAAAGTGCGGCCCGCAGGCCAATGGCAGCCCTCAGAACCATTTGTGCGGGCCCCGAACGTGACATGAAATGCATGCATTATATTTTAATCATCCGTGGTCCATTTCAATATTTTAGTTTTCAAGAGCCTACATTTAATACATTCCTCAGCTACTGCGTCAAACTGGGCCCCCCCTAACAAGTGTCTGCCAGGTTAGGAATGACAACTTGTAGAAAGCTACTGGTTGCATGGCAACTATTGGCACCTCGCAAGTGTCGCAGGAATTACTTTCTGTCATCAATGTGTAGTGCTTTTAGCTAAAGTTAGCAATTTCGGTGGACAACTCAGCAGTTTAATGTGAAAGTGAGATGGAAAAGCCACCCCGGAAAAAAACGCTGTATTGTTGAGGAGAAAAGGAGGAAAAATGGATCAACTCTTGTTTCATCAGACCTGGAGGGACAGATAAAGTGATCTTCCTTATCTGCAAACAGGTGAAATCAGTGCTCAAGGAATTTAATGTTAAACACCATGATGAGACCAATCACAAATCCTACGACAAGTTCATGGGTGAAGAGCGCAAACGTAAGGTTGAACAGTTTCAATAAGGATTATCTGTGTGCCTTTTTCCTGTGTGGCCCTCAATCATATATGCTGCCTCCCTAAATTGTCACTCAGTCATCAAAACTTTGAAAACCCCTGGTTTAAATGTACAGCAGATAATTAGCAGCTCTAATGAAGAATATAACAAAATTAACTGAGTTGAGCTAGAGCAGCAAAAATATGCTACTAGTAACACAGAAATGTCTGCAACCAGAAATGACACAATACGCTTACCACAACACGTCAGCATGTCAGCCCAGCCATGAACACAGCAAAATAAGAAAATACAGGCAGAGGGCAGGGTCTCTGCAGATATAGAGACTGCCGCACACTTCTAGTGGGTCATAAGTGATGATTGAGGGGGATTATTTTTGTATGAGTCGCCTCGTGAGCCTGAAGGCACTGGGAGCAGAGAGAGCAGCCCAGTGAGCCCAGCGAGACCGGTTCAACTGTTAGGGAAGGTTTAGCAGCTGAAGCGGTCAGACAGAAGACAACAGGGATAAGATAAGCAGGGTTTGGGTTTGGCTAGCTGGCTGTTTAGCTATATCGGGTCCTTTTGTTGAAACATGTTCAACTTTTCATAAAGTCGATGCGCTCGTCAGTGTCACTTCGTGAACCAGCCAATCACAGCCTGGATGTGATTGTTGAACTGGAATATTGAACTCATTGTTATGCATGAATATACAAACATTATATAATTAATATATTAATATACTTATATTATTGCTGTGTATATTGAATCTGTGACTTGTATAATGTATTTTTACTGTGATGTATGTTTTGTATTTTCGGTAACGCTTTAGTTAGGAGTTACAGTGTAATCTTTTGTACTAACTGTGTACCAGTACAATACGTAACAATTCAGGATCCTACAAAGAACTTATACTGTAGTTATTTTTAACTACTGGGTACCTATTCTATTATTACAGGGTATGTATGACCTACTGAGCAATAATCTGGATGTTTGGGAGGAACTTAGAGAGAATTTATACTATAGTTATTATTTAACTACTAGGTACCCATTCAATTATTACAGGATATATATGACCTACTGAGCAAAAATTTGACCCATGTTTGAATTCATTAACAAGCCCTGAAAAAAACACTAATTATCATCCAGTAAAATGTAATCCGCTAAGTAACTTATTATTCATCCATAACCATAATATATACTGTACATGTACGTATACATACTTACTTTGATATTTTGCATACCTTAGACCACAATTAACTGACAATGTACACATTGTTTTTAGTTTAAAATAGGCACAATTTATCTCCTATTTTATTGCTTCTGATGAACAGAATAGCCAAATATATTATAAGACCTACTATGATAAACAAAATAATTCCCAAAGTAACTTGATTGTGTTTTCTTCTACGTTAAAATGAGCAATTATTGTTACATCTGTTGCGTTATGGGTCACAATTGACCACACAGGCCTATACTTTTCTATGAAAAAAGGAGAAAAGTCCATTTAATTTCCAAAATCAACACTTTATTTTGGTTTCCTAATCCGGAAGCAGTCAATGTTGTGGAAACTGACTTCCGGTTAGCGCATCCCGTAATACAACAATGGCCGCAGTGAAGTAAGTGGCATCGATGTGTATCTCATTGTAAAACAAACAAACTACGGCAACCTTACTTAAGTTTTCATCGCTTCCATGTGTGACATAATTGAAAGGAAGAAGTGGGTTCAAGCAATTCGTTGAGATGAATGTCAGGACTTAACAATACTCCGAGGGAGCCTAGGCACTTCAGTGAAGCCGACTACACTCCAGCTACCGGTAGCAAGCAGCTGAAAATCGTGACAGTCCCTTGCTGTTTTCAGTGGAATAATTGGGGAGTGTCACATCACATCAACAACTCACTTAGGCTATGACGTTTGTCCAGACCTTTCTTTGAAAGAATGCCGGTGTGAGGACCTCTCCCTGGGGGTAACAGCTGGACCCGATCATGACGAGAGTGAAGTATCATATCTGGGACAACGCTCTTCCTCTAACTTGGTCTGGGACAGTCAACAAGCTGTGGACCAACTGCTGCTTGATGACCAACTCTTGACCAAGCCTTGAAAGTTGGTGCTACCAATTCCTACAGGTGTCCCAACCTTTCTCGATTACTTACAACCCCCTCTGTCTGCATAAAAGTAGTGTTGGAACACACTGTGGTACCATACCCTTGTGAGCATTATTTGAACAGTATTGTACTGCAGAAAGTATTGTGTTGCTATAAAAATGGCGAGAAAAAGGCAATTAACAATGGAAGAGGGACAGACCATCATAACACTTAAAAATGTAGGTCTTTCCTACAGAGAAATTGCAAAGAAAGTCAAGGTGTCAGTGAGTACAGTTTCCTTCACCATCAAAAGGCACTCAGAAACTGGGGGAAACTCTTACAGGAAGAGGTCTGGCAGACCCAAAGCCACAACAGAATCAGAAGACAAGGTTCTGAGAGTCAACAGCTTGCGTGATAGCCGGCTCACAGGACAACAGCTTCAAGCACAGCTTAATAGTGGTAGTAAGCAGTCTCAGTTTCAACTGTGAAGAGAAGACTTCGAGTTGCAGGTTTGACAGGTCGAGTTGCAGCAAGAAAGCCATTGCTAAGACATCAGAATAAGAGAAAGAGGCTTGCCTGGGCCATGAAACACCGCCAATGGACTACTGAAGAATGGAAGAAGGTGTTATGGACTGATGAATCAAAATTTGAAATCTTCGGTTCATCACGCAGGATTTTTGTGCGCTGTAGAGTAGGCGAAAGGATGGTTCCTCAGTGTGTGACATCAACTGTCAAACATGGAGGAGGAAGCGTGATGGTCTGGGGCTGTTTTGCTGGATCCAGGGTCGGTGACTTGTACAGAGTGAGAGGCACCCTGAACCAAAACGGCTACCACAGCATTCTGCAGCGCCATGCAGTACCCTCTGGTATGCACCTAGTTGGTGAGGGGTTCATCCTACAGCAAGATAATGACCCAAAACACAAGTCCAAGCTATGTCAGAACTACCTTAGGAAAAAAGAACAAGATGGTAAGCTTGAAACTTGTTTATTACTGAACCCACCCATCACACACTGTAGTTCACCTGTAACTAAATGTAACAAGTGGGGAACTAACACTCCATCTTCCTGAAACATCCAGATTTTTGCTCAGTAGGTCATACATACCCTGTAATAATAGAATGGGTACATAGTAATTGAATAATGACTAAAGTAAAAATTCTCTCTAAGCTCCTCCCAAACATCCAGATTATTGCTCAGTAAGTCGACATACCCTGTAATAATGGAATAGGTACCCAGTAGTTAAAAATAACTACAGTATTCTACAGTTCTTTGTAAGATCCCGAATTGTTACCCCCTTTTTCCATAACTACGTACTGTAGGCCTACTGGTACACCTTTAGTACAAAAGATTACACTCTTACTCTGGAGTAATTACGCTGTACGTAGCGGGCTACAATCTAAAGCTATACCGTATTTTCCTGTGATGCTGCTTCAGACTGCAATTTCCCCTAGGTGACAATAAAAAGCTATCTATCTCTAAAAAGGCTCAATAAAATTTTTTTGGTGAAAAAGCTGTAGTGAGTCTTTATTGCATGTGTGAAAAAAAAAATTACCTCTGATGGTTGCTTAAACTTCTGTTAGAAATCCATAGGAGGTTAGTGTTCAACATAAAAGTTGATTTTATGTTGTTTCATTATTATGTGATTCACATGCATAAAAAATCACCAGAATGCAGGAAATGAAGTCTCTGAAATTCAAATTTGTCTGTTTGATAACTTCTGCATCCCTCCATATAACAAACCCTCTCTGTAATCTTTTTGGCCTTGTTGCTCTCTTGAGGAAATTTCTCTCCTTTTAAAAGTGTCCTCCAGTGTTTGTTGCTTCGGTGCAGCCTTTCCCTGAGTTACCTGAGTGAACTGTATTCTGTTGAGTGTTTATTTTGGTCGTGGGCGGGGCTCAGCCCTGCTCTTTTTCAACAGGCACTGCCTGTAATTCATCTTTGAAAGAATACAAGACGAATGGCCACAATCAATACAAGCTAGCCAATACTTAGCAAGGTAGCTACCATGCAGCCATAACTAACGTTACAGTCTATTGTTTTGTGTGGCTGGCGAGTGTACAGACGCAGACCCTCAACTGTAGTATGAATGGAACTGCGTGCCCGTACACAGCTGTCCGCGGACGCGGAACGTAGAAAGTATGTCCGAGGCAACACACACGGAGCTCAGCAGAGTGGAGGAGAGACGGAGAGTTGACTACAGTTGCACTCGTTGCGTTGCTGTGTATGAAAGCTTCACAAGTAAAAACACCTGTGTGACAGCTGACGTACAACAAAGGATCGGGCTGAGGTTTGTGCTCAATGTAGCCAAATCACTAAAAAATGCCTTGATCGCACCAAGTCTTTGAGATTGGATTGGGACATCCCTAGTTATTTTGATTCTCATCCCGCCCACTCCCGTTGACTTTTATTACCGTTCCGTCCCAGTCACGTGATGAATAGTGAAATTGACTCCCATCCCGCGGGAATCCCACAGGAATCCCGTTGTAGTAGTTGAAACTGAGAGTATGACCGGCCTTGATAAGTGACGCACAATAAATAACATGATAGCCTATCAATTCTTTTGCTAGTCAGCTGGCTAAATTATGGATCAACTAATGAACTTGTTGACATTAGCTATCACGTTCAAGTTAGCTCTACGAGACTCAACATTAGCTTGGTGTTGAATAACACCCACGCCCATGTAGCTTACTAGCTAACCTGTTTAAGGGGTGACAAAGGCAACAGAGTTTCATTCACAACAGAGGCGAAAGCAAAGTTGATGTTACATTTCCTAAACCTAACGTCAGTTTGCTTGATACCACCATTATTACGGCTATAACATGTAAAAACACTGTTATAATTAACTGTATATCACTGCAAAAAGTGCATTATTCAGGGACTCTGGTGGAAGAGAAGCCATGGCTTTCATCTCCATTTAATGAAATCCCTTAGGCTATGACTTCGGGCATTTTCAGTGGTTCAACATTGTTATGAAACATAACCTGCCAGTTTTGTAATGATTGGACAAACAATTTCTGATTTATAGTCTGATTTGTGTTATGTCCTTTTTTTTACATTTGTAGCACCCCCTAGTGGTCGATTTGAATGAAACTTTCAGGGTGTGTTTCAGGTACTTATGTGGACATATCCTGCAGGTTTTGTGATGATTGGCCCCAACGGTTGTTGACTTTGGTCTATTAATGTGCTGAGCCTCGCCCTTTTGAAATTCATTGGTCAATATCTTGAAGATATCAATAAGGTTTATGCAATTTTTGATAAGCTTGGTCCAGTAATGATCAACAGCAATTGGATGTCAAAAATGTGTTTTTCAAAAAATTCAAAATGGTGGAAAATCTAGTCAGGCGGACTTTAATGGGCTTTTAATGGGCCTTCGGGCTTAAAACCCCTGATTATTACAGACAAAGATGTAATCATGCACATGCAGATTGCAAAACTCTCAAGCACACAATTAGACCTGATACTTACGAATAAACCAGAAAGAATAACTAAAGGGAGGGAAGAGGGAAGAAGAATCTCAAACAGTTTGTGTCCGGGGTGGGAGGGGTCGGCCACAATCTTCCCTGCACGTTTCAGGGTCCTGGAGGGATGGAAGATTGCAGCCGATCACCTTCTCAGCAGAGCGAATGATACGCTGTAGTCTGCTCCTGTCTTTGGCAGTGGCAGCAGCGTACCAGATGGTGATGGAGGAGTTGAGGATGGACTCGATGATGGCAGTGTAGAAGTGCACCATCGTTGTCTTTGGCAGGTTGAACTTCTTCAGCTGCCGCAGGAAGTACATCCTCTGCTGGGCTTTTTTGGTTAGGGGCCACTTGAGGTCCTGTGTGATGATGGTTCCCAGGAAGTGGAAGGACTCCATAGTGTCAACTGGGGAGTCACACAGGGTGATGGGGGAGGGTGGGGTTGCGCTCTTCCTGTAATCCACAATCATCTCCACTGTCATTGTTGAGCTCCAAGTTGTTCCGACTGCACCAGGTCACCAGATGGTCAATCTCCCACCTGTAGGCGGACTCATCCCCACCAGAGATGAGCCCAATGAGGGTGGTGTCATCCGCAAACTTCAGGAACTTGACAGACTGATGACTGGAGGTGCAGCTGTTGGTGTACAGGGAATAGAGGGGAAAGAACACAGCCTTGAGGGGATCTGATGCTGATGGTCCGAGAATCAGAGACGTTTCCCCAGCTTCACATGCTGCCTTCTGTCAGACAGGAAGTCTGTGATCCACATGCAGGTGGAGTCAGGCACGTTCGGCTGGGAGAGCTTGTCCTGTAGCAGAGGCGGGATGATGGTGTTAAAAACAGAGCTGAAGTCCACAAACAGGATCCTGGCATAGGTCCCTGACAAGTCCAGGTGCCAAAGGATGAAGTGGAGGGCCATGTTGACTGCATCGTTTACAGACCTGTTGGCTCTGTAGGCGAACTTCATTACCACAGAGGTCAGGGTGACGGGTCTGTAGTCATTAAACTTCTGTGGTCCTTGATTTTTTGGGGATGGGGACGATGGTGGAGGACTTGAAGCAGGCTGGCACATGGCATGTCTCCAGTGAGGTGTTGTGAAGATGTCCGTGAACACCGGAGATAGCTGATCAGCGCAGAGCTTCAGGGTGGATGGAGAGACAGAGTCTGGTCCTGCTGCTTTGCGGGGGTTCTGTCTCTTAAAGATCCTGTTGATGTCTCTCTCCAGGATGGCGAGGGACGTTACTGTGGTGTGGGGGGTTGGCCTCTGAGGTGTGAAGTTGTGGAGAGGCCCCGGCCCCTGCTGATGTGGGGGAGGTGGAGCTGATGGGCTGGAGCTGGTGGATGGAGTCACGGGGGATGGTGTCAGGACTGTCTATCAAAGCAACAGTAAAAGTCATTCAGGTCGTTTGCCAGGCGCAAGTAATTAATGGAGTGGGGGGCTTTAGACTTGTAGTTAGTTATTTGTCTCAGTCCATTCCATATTGAGCCAGCGTTGTTTTCTGAGAACTGTTGTTGTAGTCTCTCAGAGTACAGTCGTTTAGCTTTAGCCTCTTTAAACCTGCCCCTGTCACCACTCCTAAACGCTTGATGATCTAGAGTATGGCTATAACTCATTTACTTATTGAATTGCTTAATTAACCCTGTACGGGAAAGATTTAGTGTAATGGTTCAGAAAAAGAAAAAAAGAAAAAAAGTAATTGACCCTGGTTTAACAAAAATCTGTGTAAAAAATAAAGAAAGGATAAAGATTAGAGATTAGAGACAACAACTGATGACTTATCTTCAAGCAATTTGGTTTTACATCAAAGTTTGGCCTTGGAGCCAATCGTTCCACCGAAACAGCCACATTACACTTAATAGAGCAAATAAAATCTATGCTTTTTCTCCCAGATTTTTTAAGGTTTGTGCATCCAAAGACTCTAGTGGTGGTATAATGACAAAGGAGGAGTAGTTGGTGCTGTATTTTTAGATTTGCGTAAAGTATTTGATACAGTTCATCGTGACATTGTTATTTCTAAACTTTTGAATTTTTCTTTTAGAGTACTGGCATGGATGTCTTCATATTTATTCAGTTCAATTCAATTTCAGTTCAATTTGATTTATATTGTGCCAAATCACAACAAAAGTCATCTCATGACACTTTACATATAGAGGAGGTCTAAACCATACTCTTTATAATATTATTTACAGAGACCCAACAATTCCATCTCTGTGGAAATGAAGTCTTTTGAGCGCCTTGTGCTGTCACACCTCAAAAACATCACTGCAGTTTGCCTACAGACCCAACAGTTCTGTAGACGATGCAGTCAGCATGGCCCTCCATTTCATCCTCCAACACCTGGACTCCACAAGGAACTGTTGAAGATCAGAAGTCCAGGTCTTGGGCCAGAGTTTAAGTCTGGACCTCTTCACCAACACTTCTTCAGGATTGAGTAACTATTGGAGTCCCAAAACAGGTTCAAAGAATTCACTGGAGACGATCAGAGTTCGATGCAATAGAGTTTTATTCTTCACAGAAATAAAACCCGAGTCAGTTCCGGACTGCTGACTGACTTTCCACTGTTTGTACACTGCCCTATATTGTCCAAGTGCCCATGCCCTCATTGGTGGAGAAACCTGAGCCTCTCCACCTATTTCTAAAAATGATCATCTATCGCTAGGTAAATAATGGTGTAATTTCTCCTAAATTTGGGATGATCCAACCCTCTTCCGGGCACATCCAGGCATATCTCTGATTCCAGTATGTTTGGGGATTTTCCACTCTAGGGCATGTCTGGACATGTTTGTGACGCAGTTGTTTTTCAGGATCCCTCAGACTATATTTTTTAAAAACTTTATGATCTTTTTATGTTGCACGCTAAAACACAATCTTCACACTTTATATGTTAGATATACATACAATCAGGTACTTTTAATTATTTGTTTATATATATATAAGCACTTCAGCAAACCTTAGTTTTGCTTCAACAGAACCTATGCCAGGATCCTTTTTGTGGACTTCAGTCTCTGCCTTCAACAACAACATCCCGCCTCTGCAGCAGGACAAGCTCTTCCAGCTGAACGTGCCTGACTCCACCTGCAGGTGGATCACAGGCTTCCTGTCTGACAGGAGGCAGCATGTGAAACTGGGGAAACATGTCTCTGACTCTCAGACCATCAGCACAGGTTCCCCTCAAGGCTGCGTTCTTTCCCCTCTGCCCTCTCCTTGTACACCAACAGCTACACCTTCTGTCACCAGTCTGTCAAGCCCCTGAAGTTTGCGGACGACACCACCCTCATTGGGCCCGACCTGACCCATCAATATAAAACTTGACCTGATCTGAAATCAAATATAGCCTCGGATTGCTGAGCAGGACACGCAAAAGCTTGGGGTGCAGGATACTGTAGATGCGCACAACGGTCAGGAAATAAGTAAATGATAAAAATAAATAATAATAATTAAAAAAAAAATACTTTACACAGAGCCGACACAATGGATACCTTAATCTACTGGGATTTAATGGTAACTGAAAATTAAAAACTGTTTAAGTTTAACAATAAACTTGATTGTCCAAAATGACATCAGTGCACTGAAATGGTAAACTTCACTGGGAATTTAATAATTATATATAATAGTGTATTATAGTATATAGTATATAGTGTATAATAGTCCTTGGTGAAGTAGTCCCACACCTTACTTCTTCCACCCTCAGCCATCTGTAAAATAAATTATGAATAAAAGAAAAGTGTGAGACATTAATTGAATTATATATTTGAGCTGGAAAGAAACTAGTTTGCATTACATGTTCTATTCTATATTCTGTTCTAGATAGCTTAATCTTCACTAATGATGAATTTAATTTTATATTTAGATATATTAAAAAAAACTTAACCTAATGATTGAAGTTGCTGGCAAAACGTCTGATGTCCTCTCTACTAAACCACATATTCTCTACTCTATCAAGCTAATGGATTGAACTTCAATCAGAAATGTTTTTTTCTTGCTAATCAAAACATGTCATCTTTAGCAGTATTTAGCTGTTAATGTATACCGCTTACAAACATGAACTCATGGTTCGCTGTTGCAGAGTCCAGAGATGAACAGCGCCTCTGATATAGACGTATTTCAGCGTATCCAGTGGAAAAGCAGACTTTTACATTTTGGTCGACGGACTCTGGCTGACAGACTCTGGCTTGTTTATGGCTGACTAAAGACTTTTGCATTAGAGAGAGATGGATGGTTGTGCGGAAAGGCTAGAGTTAAATATGGAAAGAACTTGTTGCAAGGGCTGTGGAGGAGGCTGGGTGCCAGTGGCTCCAGCTGACATGAGCTACAGGGACTAGTGAAGCTGCTGCGGTTGCTGGAAGTGGGCAGCGGGGGGCACTGGCATCCCGGTGCCAGTAGTCCCGGCTAGAGCAAACTGCTGCGGGTTGCTGGGAGTGGGCAGTGGGCACTGGTATCCTGGTGCCAATGGCTGCGGCTGACATGAGCTGCGGGGACTGGTGAAGCTGGGGGACGGAAGAACCTGGCATCCCGGTGCCAGTAGCACTGGCTAGAGCAAACTGCTGCAGTTGCTGGGAGTGGGCAGCAGGGGACACTGACGTCCCGGTGCCAATGTCTTCTCAGTGCAGGATCACCTACTAAGGCTGGCTGATGTGATTGCTGGAGCTGGATGGCGGGGGGAGTGACATCCCTGTGTCATTTGCCCTGGATGTTGTAGGCTGCTGGTGTTGGTGTTGAAGAACCTGATGGGAGGTGGAGGGCCCCAGAATTCCGGTGTTTGGGTGCTCTGTCTGAAGTGGTCAACAGTGTTAAATACTGGCGAGAGGTGGTTGCTGAAGCCCTGGTGTTCTGTGGTCTGGCTGATGACCCCCGTTTTTGCTTTTGTTGCTGTTCTTTCTGCTGTCTTTGAGCAGAAAGGATGGACATCAACCTGCTGGGTGCAATGGACTGGGTGATGATGTGGTCCTGCTCTGGCTTCCTCTTCATGCTGGTGCCGGAGAAGCGGGAGAAGTGCAGCAGCCGGTTCTACACCATCGTGCAGGTTGTTGGAACTCATGGGCAGGACAAGGGCTTCACCTGCTGGCTGGAGCTCAATGGGCACCTGCGCCCCCTGACCTGGGAGGCCACACCGAGCTCCATCCACAAGAGCATTGGCACGGCCATCATGAACAATGACTGCCTGGTGTTTGTTTTCTCCCTGCTGTGGTCGAGAAGAAGATACCGGATACACCAGGCCAGCACTAAGAGGCTCAGGAAGAGCTTCTACCCTCAGGCCACTAGGATCCTAAATGAGGACACTACCTAAGAATAGCCCAAAGACTTTTTCTTTTACTTACTTTATTATTCAAAGTTACTAACCATAGTAAACGTTATTATTTATTACTAATTTCTATTCTTTATTCTTATTTTATTTTACACTTATTTTTTATTGTATAATTGAAGGAGCTAACAGTCATTCACTTCACTGTGATTATACACTGTATGATTATATGACTATAAATACATTTGAACTTGAACTAGGTGAACTTTACCTTTAACATGGGCCCTGACATCACAACGTATTATTGGACTGTGCGTGGTGACGTCATCCGGAAGAGAGCTGGTGTTGAAGGAACTGTGGGCACAACAGGCTGACATGAGAGCGTTGAAAAGCTTTGCTTTGCTCTGTTCTGTGAAATGGAATTCCTTTATCTTTTGGCATTTTTTGAAGGGTGGCTACGGTCTGAACGTTTTGATGAAGGCTGGTCATCGGGGTACCTTGCTGGAGCGTGGTGACGCCGCAGCCGACTACATGTTGTGAGGCCAGAGTTATCGGGATGATGGCTGGAGGTTTGAGTTTTCCTTGGGGGCGATGGAGTCGGAGAACTGCAGCGATGGACTGTCTATGAATTGCCTCATTCTTTCTTTTCTGATGAGGGAGGTGGCCTGGAAGACGTGGAGGATTCGTCAGGGGAATTATAGTAGTAGTATAGTTGAGGTGGGATGCATACAGTGGAAGTGACTGTGTTGAGGCTTTGAGGTTTTTGGCTTTTCTTGCTGGGTCTGCTGGCGTCGGCTGGTGGACAAGAGGGCATGCATGATGAATTGACTGTAACGGAATACCTCTGAGATGGTGATACTGCTCTTGCAGCTGCTTCACAGGGTAACATGCCTTTCAGTTGGCTGGTTGATAGGGGAAATTTCAAAAGATACAGATGCTCCATTCAGTTGCACTATATCCTGTCTCACTGCACATAGTAGTACAGGTTTCAGTGGAGTTGTGAGGCCCAAACACTGGACAGCTTGGGGGAGCAGAATAGATCTATCTGCACCATCATCAAGGACTGCATGAGTTGTGAGGGTCCTTTCCCCATTGTGGAGGCATACATTGACAATTTCAGGATGACTTTATGGGAGCAGTTAAGTCTGTCCATGTAAAGGAGCTCTGAAGGAGAGGATGTAAACATCCCTGTGGCTGATTTGCTTGCATTGACATAATGGAGAATGGTCAGGTGAAGCTCCTTACAGATGTTACATGGCCTCTTTAAGGTGCATTTGTCCATTTTGTGTATTCTCCAACCTTCTCCCATGTTGTCGACAAGTAGACAGAGGAGACTTGTCTGGAGGGCTGGCGTTCCTTTCCAGTCCGTGGTCTTTCCTGCTTGTGGAGCTCAACAGCTCAGGTGGAAAGTTCAAGAAGGGAGTAAGTTTGGTTTGCCTGCCCAGTCAGAATGCCATGATTAATACAGTGTTCAACAAATCCATCTCTGTACTGCACAGGGAGTTTAGTCTGTCAACATGAGAGCCACATCTTAATTCAGACCCGTTAGGGTCCTCTAGGGACAGCAACATTCCCACCAGAGCATGGACAGAAAGGGAAAAATCATCAAAGGCCTCTATATCATCTATGCGAATAATGGGGGAATTCAAGAGAGTGGTGGAATATGGTCTTGCATCATGTACAGTATGCTGGATCTGGCCAATTTATTAACTCCTGGGTGCTGAAGATGTTCGAAGAGGATCTGGTATTTATACTGCTCAGACAGATGGGGGTGATTGTCAAGGAGATTATCCAGAGCCATTTTCAGGAGGGTAAAATCACTCTCGACCACTGTTAAACACAGGAAGTGAAGGCCTTGGTATTCCGTATCAGAGGCTATGAACAGATCCATAACATTGGGGGTTTGAACATGTGAGTCAACAGATTGTGGCTGCTGGGATGACATGGCTTGCATTGGTGGTAAACTACCAGTGGAAGTGGGCTATCCAGGACCAGTCATGGATGCCGTATAATTAGGGGCTTGGACAGTAACTGGAGGTGCAGGTGGGTTGTTGACGTAACATGGCATTTTCACTGTCACACAACATAAAAATGGATATAATTAGTATTGTCATCATTTAAAATGCAGTAAATGGTTAAACATGTCTTTGTTTTACATGGACCTGTTTTTATAAAAACTGCTTTGTTATTATATTTTTAAAATTTTTGAGCCAAATCTCAAAATTGTCCTATGGCATGACTGCCTCAAGCATGGTTCAATAAATTACAACTTTTATAAATTAAATAGAAAAGCATAAAAATGTTGATAAATACGTCAGGCATAATTTTACATGTGTCTATTTTAGTAAATGGCAATGCTTTTTTTCATACATTTTGTCACTGAAAACCATGTCCTCCGGTGTGACACCATATCCTGATTTATGATACGTCATATATCATGTTATTAGCAAACTTCAATGTACCACCCAGTGCATTTCTTCATACAGGTCATCCGTTGTGATCTGGAGTTTTAAACCCTTTAGCCTTAGCACTACAACTTGTTGAAATAACAGTATCAGTGAATAGCTTTCATGAATACACAACACATCTACATTAAAGGTATGTGTTTAAGACAAGCTTTGCAGGTGTTAAGAAACCTGGCATCAATTGGATATTAATGACCATGCAGTCATCTGTCAGCCATCTTCAACCCAGACACTTTGTCGTCGAGGGTCACTAACATGAGAGGTTGCTAGCACCTTGACGTTCATGTTAGTAGGGGTGTCTTCAGATCAGTCTGTAGTGAGAGTATGGGTTGAGTATGGTGGTCTGTTCAGGGACAAATGTGTCAGAGGATCCAATTTTATTGTGGCTGAGGGATGTAGCGCAGGCCAGTTCCACGCAGGCGACGGTAGTTATCGAGGACATCAAGGCAGAACCACAGGCGGTGGACAAGGAGGTTCTTGTCTGCCGTCAACTCATCTACTTGAGTTTTTAGGTCTTGCACTTGGTTTGCCTGCTGTTCTATTTGGCGTTTTAGCTCTTGCACATGGTGTATCTGCTTGTCCACTTGCTCGTTGTGCCGTTTGGTCCTGATCCTGTGGCATTCAGCCGCGCGGCGCTTGAGCTCTTTCTGCCTGGTGTGGCGCAGCTCATGGGCCTTGTGCGGTGGTAGGTCAGCCACCATGCGCTGAAACTGTCGAAAGGTGAGATTGGCGTCAGGATTGACAGACAGGATTGGCATCAACTGCTTCACCTCAGTGGGATGGGGCACCTCGCTGGGGTCATTGGACAGGGGCTTACACCAGTGCGGTACATGTGGTACATGGTCGGAATTGTCAGAAGAGTCTTCGGTAGCATTGCTGTCAGGAGTGGTGAGGGTGTGTGTGTTACATTCCCCAGTTGGATCCAGGGGATGAGGGGAGTAACAATACAAATTAAAGCTGCAAACAGCGTTGAATGGGCCCTCGCATGTCGGGGGGAGCGGCAGCCGCGGTGTCCTCACAGGAGGCCGGTCGACATGGCTTTGAATTTTCATGACCGTTGGACACTGCCTGAATGAGATAAATGTTAGTTCCCATGTCCACTGTGCGGCGTGAGAGAACAAACAATAATTATACGTCATGTTGCTGGATATCATTTGTAGACCACACCATGTAAATTTCATGTAAATCAGATGATCTTTGTGACTTTCTGTTGTCAGTAGGTGGCGCTACAACTTTGCCTGAATATTGGCATGTAAATGTCTTCAGGCTGGGACTCTTACCAAACTTGTGAAGTTTGGGGCAGATGAGACAATGTATATTTGAGTTACCACAACTTGATATTTCATGGCGAAACATGCAAAATGGCCGCCACGCCACAGCCACACCGTTTCACGATCTACAAAGATTAGCACAACTTTTCATTGCAAAGGTCTTTAGATTGCACTGCCCAAAATTGAAGTTGATCTGATGAATTCTCTAGGAGGAGTTTGTTAAAGTATGACCCCTCTAAATGGCAAGAAATACACCAAAATTTGACATTAAATTTAAAATGGCCGACTTCCTGTTGGGTTTAGGTCATGGCACGAAGAGACTTTTTTTTATGACTTGAGATGTTACATGTGAATACCAAATTTTGTGCATGTAGGTGAAACGTACGGCGAGGGCTACTTCATTGAAATTTTGCAGGGGGTGCTATCGAGCCAATTTGCCACACCCAACCCAATGACCCTCATCAAATCAAAAGTTTTTTGAGTTTAAGAGCATCCCTAGCCCCTCAAAAACAGCTTCCTGTTTCATGGCGAAACATGCCACGCCCACGCCATTTGACGATCTACCACAATTAGCGCAACTTTTTATCATGAATGTCTTGAGATTGCACTGCTGAGATTTGAAGTTGATCTGATTAATTCTGTAGGAGGAGTTCGTTAAAATATGGAGCCTGTAAATGGTTTTGTGGCGAAACATGGAAATTTGATGCCTCTCCACGCCCACGCCGTTCGACGATCTACCACGATTAGTACAACGTTTCATTGTGAAGGTCTTGAGATTGCACTGTCAAGATTTCAAGTTGGTCTGATTAATTCTGTAGGAGGAGTTCGTTTAAGTATGGAGCCTATAAATGGTTTTGTGGCGAAACATGGAAATTTGATGCCTTGCCACGCCCATGCCATTCAACGATCTACCACGATTAGCACAACTTTTCATTGTGAAGGTCTTGAGATTGCACTGTCAAGATTTCAAGTTGATCTGATTAATTCTGTAGGAGGAATTCGTTAAAGTATGGAGCCTGCAAATGGTTTTGAGGCGAAACGTGGAAATTCGACGCCTCGCCACGCCCACACCATTCAACGATCTACAACGATTAGCATAACTTTTCATCGCGAAGGTCTTCAAATGGCACTGCCTAAAATTCAAGTTGATCTGATGAATTATCTAAGAGGAGGTCGTTAAAGTATGACCCCTGTAAATGGTGAAAAATACACCAACATTTGACATTGAAGTCAAAATGACTGACTCCCTGTTGGGTGTAGGTCATGGCACCAAGAGACTTTTTTTTAAGTCTTGGGATGGTACATTTGCCCACCAAATTTCGTACATCTAGGTGAAACGTACCGCGAGGGCTCCTTTGTTGAAATTTTCCATGGGGCACCCTACAGCTATTTTACCACACACATGCCCAAGACCCATATCAGAAATTAAGTTTCGCCACTTCTGATGCATGTGCAAAGTTTCATAAGCTTTCAAGCACACCTAGTACCTCAAAAATGGTAAAAGTAATTAGGGGGCGCTATAGAGCCGACATGCCACACCCAAGCCCAATTGTGATATCAATCGAAGTACTTAGTAGTTTGAACATGGGTGCAAAGTTTTGTGAGCTTTTGTGCATTCTAAAGTCGTCAAACTTGTGTTCGTAAAATGAAAATGACGGCACGAAATCCAAAATGGCTGACTTCCTGTCTGCCGAAAAACTCTCAAAAAAATGTAATATATTCTTTAAGATGAGAGCAACAATCCCACCAAATTTCATGAAGATCCAAGGACCTTTATCCCAACCACGGTGTATGTTTGGGGGCGCTATGGAGCCCGCCGGCTACGCCTGAGCCCAGCCACTGCAGAAATTTGCAATTTTCACAAGGTTTGACGTGTGTGCCAAATCTGGGGAGTTTTTAAGCATCCTAAGCCCCTCAAAAATGCCTTTCCGGTGATGGAAAAATAATAATAACTAGAGAAGGCAATTTCTGAAATCCAGAATGCCTGAAAGATTTGGAACATTTTGGTGTTTGAATGGAGTTTCTAGCTGAAAGTATGAGTGAGTAGTTAAGGGTTGAAAACGCATGAAAAAGTGAGAAAATTAAGGTGTGTTGAAGGGCTTGCGCTAAACTGGATTGCTGGTTTTAAAAGTTGAATGATACCAATAATGTTTGAAGAAGTGGAATATTTTCAGGTTTTTTCATTTTTATGAAGAGGCAGTTGAAGAAGTATGAATAGTTGGAAAAGTGGGAACGAGTCTAATTAGTATGAATTGGATTCAAAAGTTGAATAAAACTTATAATGTTTTAAAGTTCCTGACTAAAGGTATGAATGAGTAGATAATAGTTGAAATATGTATGAAGTGTAGGAATGAGTATGAAGAGTTGGAAGAGGT
>NTHP01000839.1:8248-44554 GCA_003416845.1 Oplegnathus fasciatus | reverse complement strand
AGACAGACAGACAGACAGACAGACAGACAGGCAGGCAGGCAGGCAGGCAGGCAGGCAGGCAGGCAGACAGACAGACAGACAGACAGGTTGGCAGGCTGGCAGGCAGGCAGACAGAAAGGAATGCAGCAACAACTATAATTAAAGCTGCAAGAAGCGTTGAACGGGCCCTCGCAGCCTTGCGCACGTCGGGGGGACCACACCATGTAAATTTCATGTAAATCGGATGATCTTTGCCACATGAGTCTGACTTCCTGCTGTTAGTAGGTGGCGTTACAACTATGACTGAATATTAGCATGTAGATGTCTACCTTTGAATTACAACAACTTGATGTTTCATGGTGAAACGTGCAAAATGGTCGCCTCGCCACGACCAAGCCGTTCAATGATCTACAACGATTAGCACAACTTTTCATCACAAAGGTCTTAAGATTGCACTGGCCAAATTTGAAGTTGATCTGATGAATTCTCTAGGAGGAGTTTGTTAAAGTATGACCCTTGTAAATTGCCAAAAATACACCAAAATTTGACATAAAATTCAAAATGGTCGACTTCCTGTTGGGTTTAGTTCATGGCACCAAGAGACTTTTTTTAAGTCTTGGGATGTTGCATGTTCTCACCAAATTTCATACATCTAGGTGAAACGTAGTCGGAGGGCTACTTCATTGAAATTATTTAGGGGGCGCTATCGAGCCAATTTGCCATACCCAACCCAATGGTCAGCATCAAATCACAAGGTTTACCACCTTTGATGTGTGTGCCAAATTTCATGATTTCAATACCATGCTTAGCCCCTCAAAAACAGCTTCCTTTTTCATGGCGAAACATCAAATTTCGCGCACCGCCACGTCCACGACGTTCAACAATCTACCACGATTAGCACAACTTTTCATCATGAAAGTCTTGAGATTGCACCGCCAAGATTTGAAGTTGATCTGATTAATTCTGTAGAAGGAGTTCGTTAAAGTATGGAGCCTGTAAATGGTTTTGTGGCGAAACATGGAAATTTGACGCCTTGCCACACCCACGCCGTTCAGTGTTCTACAACGAATAGCACAAGTTTTCATTGCGAAGGTCTTCAGATGGAACTGCCCAAAATTCAAGTTAATATGATGAATTCTCTTGGAGGAGTTTGTTAAAGTATGACCCCTGTAAATGGTGAAAAATACACCAAAATTTGACATTGAATTCAAAATGGCCGACTTCCGGTTGGGTTTAGCTCATGGCACCAAGAGACTTTTTTTTAAGTCTTGGGATGTTACATGTGCCCACCAAATTTTGTACATCTAGGTGAAACGTATCGCGAGGGCTCCTTTGTCGAAACTTTCTAGGGGGCGCCCTTGACCTATTTTACCACACCCATGCCCAAGACCCATATCAGAAATTAAGTTTCGCCACCTCTGATGCATGTGCAAAGTTTCATAAGCTTTTAAGCACACCTAGTTCCTCAAAAATGCTACAAATAATTAGGGGGTGCTATAGAGCCAACGTGCCACGCCCAAGCCCAATTGTGATGTCAATTGAAGTACTTAGTGGTTCAAATATGGGTGCAAAGTTTTGTGAGCTTTTGTGCATTCTAAAGTCCTCGAACTTGTGTTCGTAAAATGAAAATGACGGCACGAAATCCAAAATGGCCGACTTCCTGTCCGCCGAAAAAATCTCAAAATTTTTTTATATATTCTTTAAGATGAGCGCAACAATCCCACCAAATTTGTGAAGATCCAAGGACCTTTATCCCAACCATGGCGTACGTTTGGGGGTGCTATAGAGCCCGCCAGCCCCGCCCGAGCCCAGTCACTGCAGAAGTTTGCGATTTTCGGCAGGTCTGACGTGTGTGCCAAATTTGGGGACCTTTCCAGCATTTTAAGCCCCTCAAAAATGCCTTTCCGGCAGCGGAAAAATAATAATAATAATAATAATAATAATCTCTACAAAAACAATAGGTTCCTCGCACTCTCAGTGCCAGGGACCGTTGGCACTTTGCACTTGCACTTTCGTGCTCGGGCCCTAATAACAATAGAAATATAACTAATAATAGCAATAACAGCTATTATTATAATAACATTAATAACAATGGAAGAATGACTAATAATAGAAATATGACTAAAAATTGTAATACGACTAATAATAGAAATATGGCTAATAATAGAAATATGAGTAATAATAATAATAATAATAGCAGCAGTGGGGGTCAAGCAGGCCGACAGCGGCAGGCAGTCTGCAACAACAATCCACAGGAACCTGCGAGACGAGAAAGCACAGAAACTCCGGGGAAGATATGAAATTAGTAACATGCATTAATGGGACATGAATGAGTACAGAACGAGAGAGGAGAAGCGGGGAGCTCAGTGCATCATGTTACATGCCCAGTAGTACTGGATAAAATTGGGCAATGCCATACCAGCCAACTTTTTGGGGAGTTGTAAAATGGCTTTCTTAATGCGTGGGGGTTTATTAGCTCATAGAAACGATGACACCATCTGTTCTAGTTGACAGAAAAAGAACTTTCTTATAAAAATTGGAATGTGTTGGAACAGATACAAAAACTTAGGGAGAATCACCATCTTTATAAGGTTAATACGGCCAATTAGGGACAAGGGGAGAGAGGACCAGCGAGTTATGTCAAGTTTATGTTTATCAACCAGAAGGCGAAAGTTTTTAACAAAAAGATCATAAAATGAAGTTGTAATAAACACCCCCAAGTATCTAAAACCTTCAGAGACAACTCTGAATGAAAAGAGAGACTTTGGTATTTTCTTAGCCAGAGCGCTGATGGGGAGGAGCTCACTTCTATGGAAATTTAACTTGTATCCGGAATATTTGCCGAATTGAATTAAAATGTCTTTGACAACTGGAAGGGATGCAACCAGGTTAGAGACGTATAGTAGCAGGTTATCCGCGTATAAGGACAGTTTGTGAGTGACACCCATCCTGGTGATGCCCTCAAATCTCCCCTCCCCTCTAAGCCAAATGGCTAAAGGTTCGATAGCCATAGCGAATAGAAGGGGAGAGAGAGGGCATCCCTGTCTGGTGCCCCAGCGGAGAGCAAAGGGGCGGGACCTCACGCCATTGGGGAGGACACAAGCGACAGGAGTATCATAGAGCAACCTAATCCAGGTAATAAAGTCGGAACTAAAGCCGAATTTTTCTAGAACATAGTAAAGATATTTCCACTCAACCCTATCTAACGCTTTTTCCGCGTCTAAGGATAGTATTACCTCAGGAGTGTCAGGGCTGGGGGAGCTGATATTATATTGAGTAGCCTCCTGGTGTTGTGAGAGGAGTTCCTTCCGACCATGAAACCGGTTTGGTCAGTTGAAATGAGAGTTGGTAGGGCCTGTTGTAAACGTGAAGCTAAAACCTTATCTAGGATCTTTTGGTCCACATTTAAGAGAGATATGGGTCTATAATTGTTACACTCAAGAGGATCTTTATCCTTTTTCAATAAAAGACAGATGGTGGCTTCGGATAAAGTTGAAGGTACGGCCATTAACGAAGGATTCATTGTAAACTTTTGCTAGAAGCGGGGAAATTAAATTAGAATATGCTTTATAAAATTCTACTATATACCTGTCCAGGCCGGGGGATTTACCATTTTGTAGCAGTCTGACTGCCTCTTGTACTTCAGCAATTGAGATTGGGGCTCCTAAGCTGCTAGCAAGGTTGTCGCTGATTTTGGGGAATGTAATCAGTTCCATAGGATTATGGCTGCTCCAGACTTCAGGTAAGTACAGTACTCTGAGGAATAGCCTGGCCGTTTTTGCTCTTTTCAAATGAGAAGCAAAGGAAATAGATTGTCCCCACAGGTAAGCCTTACAGGCCTCCCACAGGGTGCCTCTTGCAATTTCGGGAGTATCGTTCATCTTGAAAAAGTGAGAGATTTCATCTGAAAATAATTTTTTAAATTGCATATTGGTTAGTAAAAGAGGGGAAAGCCTCCACTGTCTGGATGGAGAGCTATGATTAGGGAAACGTATGTCAACTGATGTGGGGGCATGGTCTGAGATGACTATACTATGGTACATACTAGAATTAGTCCAGTGTAGAAGTCTATTGTCAATAAGAAAGAAATCAAGTCTCGAGTACGAATGATGAACGTGGGGGAAAAAGGAGAAAGCTTTTACAGATGGATAGGTGGACCTCCAAGGGTCGCTTAAACCAAGCTGATCCATAAATGTTTTCAATACTGTGGCAGAATTAGACAGAGTGAAAGGTCTAGAGGAGGATCTATCATACAATCACCGGTCTGGGTTTGTCCCCTTGTCGCAGTTTAGCAGCTAGGGTACGATGGGCACGATCTAGCTCCGGGGGAGTCTGTAGCACTTGGTCACCGATTATTTCTACCAGGGCTTCGGAGAAGAAAGCTGTGGGCCGGGGCCCTTCAATAGACTCTGGTAGACCGACGATCCTAATATTATTTCGTCGGCTTCGTCCCTCCAGGTCTGCGCTTGTGACTTTGAGTTTAGCACATGTCTCAGCTAAGGTGGTGCACGATGTCTCGAGGGCCTGAAAGCGCTCCTTGGCTAAGTTGGCGTTGGTCTCTAGACTTTCAATTCGCTTGCCATAATCAGTTACTGTGGCCTGTACTGCATCCAATTTAGTGTCAAGAGATGCGAAGCTGACTTGAATTCAGTAGAAAGGGCTGATGATATAGACTTGCGGTGCTCCTCCAGCAAGCTAGTCAGAACAGCCATGCTAATCTGGTTAGCTTCGCCGGCTAGCTCGTCTTTTTTGGGATCGTCTTTCTTAGTCTGGTTTTGGCTTGGTTTTGGAAGCCATGGTGCAAGTTAAGGACGGTGTATGCCTTTACTAAAAAACACGGAATTAAGTTTTGGGTTTTAACGAGTTATAAGGGATAAGGTCACGGGAGAGCACGACAGGTGCGACGACTCCATTCCTCTCTCCACCAGAAGTCCTCATTTTATTTTATTTTTTTCTTAGGTAGATGTAGATGTGGCTGAATGTTGCAAATTTCAGACTAATTTACAGTAATTATATGTTAGGTTGTGTTTTGAACGTAAATGTAACCATTTTTGCAATAGTATACATGTGCAAAATGGACTGTAAATACACAGAGTTTTGGTGGTGGTTGAGTTTGAGTGAGAAAGCAGCTCCTGAATTGACATGGTCATTGAATGTAATTCGTATTAAAGCAATGAGAAGTGATCCACAATTTAGTCCACGTTGACTTCTGTTGTGCTGATTGTGTGAAGAGTTTTGAAAAAATTTAACTCAGTGTTGTGAAATGTGTGTTAGCAATTGTAAAAAAACAAAACAAAAAAACAACAACCTGTAATCAACATTTAGTGCTCTAGTGAATATTTGGGGCAGCCGGACGGCGTATGTGGGATTGATTCAAAGTAAACTACAGTGTGTAGTCATGGAAATAAATTAAAAATAAATTTGTACCTAATCCCTCATTGGGGAAAATCAATTTTTACACTCTGTTGTTATTTTATTCATTACGCACACATAGGCCCACACACATGCATCAACTTGTCTCCCGTGTGTGTACACAGAAGACAAGTTGACAAGCATTAGTTAAAGAGAGTGACGGCGTTGCCACATAGTCGGAGCTCCAAGCAGTTAGGGGTTCGTGCCTTGCTCAAGGGCACATTGGTAGTGCCCAGGAGGTGAACTGGCACCTCTCCAGCTACCAGTCCACACTCCATATTCCATACATACATACAATCCCCAAGACTGAGCTCCTGCTGCCCCAGGAACATGTGTTTTTGGACAACAATGGAGCTCTATTGCACAAAGGAATAAGATACAGTATGTCAGGCTTTAAATACACACACAATACTTGTTAGTAGGATACATTCACTGTTGGTTTTGATCTGCACATAAGATTTGTTGACAATAAAAAGTAAAGAATATTACTAGACTTGTTGTTTTAAGACTTTGATTGATGAAACGTACACTTTTCTGTATGAAATCATGTATCCTAGTAAGTTTATAGTATATATTTCTTTAGGGTTTGGAAGTCTCATTGGTGGCTGTGTTACAATGGTACCTTCCAACACTGCCTTTCACAAGGTAACTGTTCCTCTTCTGTTCAACATTTGGAATGTAGCCATTTAGCAGATCTCTTTCCTTAGAATGTGGTACATTTCAGAGTGCTTTGAAAACAATGTAGTAGAATAATCATTTGTAGGATTAAAGGGTTATTCTTTGATTCTTATTCTTTTATGAATATGTCATAGCAGGAAAAGCACAGGTGTAAGAGAACATTAAAAACAACTGTATTCCATTTAGGTGAGCTAGTTCCAGAGTACTGGTGTTGTGCATGCTGTCACTGTCATGGCTTACTGGGACAGTTGATGGAACAGAGCCATTATTAATGAAATATGTTTCAGCTGTGCTTTTCCTGCTATGACAAGTCAAAATGTCTACCCTGAAAAAGATCTATTACAGGAAATTAAAATACTAGTGTGCTTTCTCTC
The DNA here is from genome assembly GCA_003416845.1 of Oplegnathus fasciatus. Lineage (NCBI taxonomy): Eukaryota > Metazoa > Chordata > Actinopteri > Centrarchiformes > Oplegnathidae > Oplegnathus > Oplegnathus fasciatus. The sequence continues at coordinate 38,111 of NTHP01000839.1, read as the reverse complement.
CAGATACATTTCTAGTTGTTACTCGTTGCCCAGTATCCGTTTGGATCGTCCTCGGCTGTTGATGACAGCTTCCTGTCCCAGTGCTGTGAGGCCTCTGGAGCACTTCTGGGTAAAATACACCCTGCTGAACAACTTGCAGGACTTCTTGGCTGTCCATCTGATCTGGAATTCTGACGGTGAGTAGCAGACTTTACCATTACAGTCTCACTTTCTACCTACCTTTATTATTTAGCAAAAAATAATTCACCCATGAATGTGGGTAAATATAAATTAATACTAGATAACATACTATGTAATATTATGTAACAGCAAAAGGACACAAGTAATCTGGATGTAAGGTTTTGTCTGAAGGAAAACCTTCTGTGCAGTTTCGGTAATACACCACTCATACCCTGCAATTGATAACAACGTGATATGATTCCCTGTGGCGGTAACAGGCTACACTGCCAGCCACCAATAGGTCCCAGCCCTGTACCTAGCAGTGGTCGTGTGTGTTCTGCCCCCCTGTAACAGGCAGAGGCTCCACCCCTGTAAAATAACAGTCCAAATACCTGTAATACCTGGCTTTCTGCAGCCACAGTTAAATTAGTCACATCTGTTTGCATCTGTCATCCCACGTTTATGCTGTGTGTGCTGTGCTAGTCTTTGCACTGCCGTGGAGATACAGCCCTTTATCACCAACTGTCAATGGTACCTTTAAACATGCAGGTGGTTACTGAAAACCTCCAATGCTGCTAGCAGTGGGCGTGTGACCGCCAGCTCAAAGCACTTCACTTACATGAAAATTAAAGAGCTAAATAAAATGTCAGTATTGATTCATACAGTTACATTACAACAGAAAACTATTAGTCACTCTAACAGGCAGAATTTGAGTTTATTTTGATTTCTCAATGATGAAGTTCAGGTTGTTCACATGAAGTGTAGATGTTCCAAACCTAGTTAGCAGACTGAAGTATGTTTGAAAGATGCATGTATATACGAGGCAGTACTCCAAGCTTCACTGTAGATCAGTTTTAATACTTTGCAAAAGAGAACAAAACTAGTAACTATCCAAATCAAATCTATGAACAGAGATAATTGACTTTAATCGTATCTATGTGGCCTCTTAGCCAGAGTGTTTCCATTCTCAGGTTAGGTGATCCTTCCTTCTAGTTGGGACTTCTGACTGTAGATGAGTATTGATGGGACCTAGTGGTGTTGTAAGGCTAGGCACAAAAGTTCAACAACATATGGGGTGAAAGACATGACCGTGTAAACCGCAAATGTAGTTTCAGTGCACTTAAAATGATGAAAAAACAAACAAACATTAAAATACATTTATTAAGAAATCCAAATGGCCATATGTTATTTAATGCATTCAAATGTAAAGGTAAAATGTAATCCAAAGTAAACTAGGGCCAAAAAGGTCTGAGAGTTACGAATGCGAATGGAAAAATGACAGAAACAATGAACACAAATAAAGTTAAATCGGGTCTTTTTTGAAAGTGAAAGTGAAAAACCTGTTCTCCTTGGGCAGAGTATCCGAAGTCCAGGGGCCCTGGGTCTTCTGGAGTTCAAATCTTAGAAATACAGAAGGAACCAGCGGCCTGAAGCTTAGACCCTGTATCCACAAATATGTCAAAAATGATTTTATCCTTTTTTGAAAAAATGAAGTAACATCCCTGGTCTACTCCACAAATATTGTGTCTCCAGTTGACATAACAATATCAACTTATAGTCCATTTAGTAGGTGTTCTGGAGCTTTTGATCAAATCACATGATCCTCCACAGCAGATGTACTGCAGAGAGAACCAGGCCTTTATTTGAAACAAGCTTATATCAGAGAGGTGCCTTTATTCCGAATGTTTCCCGTTTCATAAGTATATTTGATCATATTGCAAACTCAGAACTTCCTTCCTGTTGTCTTGATATATTCTGTATAATGTACATGTTGTACCTGATTATGTTAGAATGTGTTAATTTTGTGTTAAGCTACAGATACTTTTCTCATTCACAAATCAATACCAATCACTTCTAGTCTGGTGGCTGGGGCGGCTGTGGCTCAGGAGGTAGAGCGGGTCATCCAATCGGAAGGTCGGCGGTTCGATCCCCGGCTCCTCCAGTCCGCATGTCAAAGTGGCCTTGGGCAAGCTACTGAACCCCAAATTGCCCCCAAAGGCTGTGCCATCGGCATGTGTATGTGAATGAATGTGATTACATTACCATTACCTGCCTTGCATGGCAGCTTCCCCCATCAGTGTATGATTGTAAGTGTGGATTGGGTGAATGGCGCCTGTAGTGTGTAAAGCGCCTTGAGTGGTTGGAAGACTAGAAAGGCGCTATATAAGTACAGTGCATTTACCATGTTTTTTCATTCTTCCCACACAGATGTTTCACATTAAAAGCCCCTCCCCTCTCCTTTACTCAACAGCTTAACAGGGACAGAAAAAACAGCAAAGTAGAAGTGATTGGAATTTATTGGCACAGTATTACTGTTAAAAAGAGAGCAGAATATAACATGACTATTAAATAAGCTCTGTACAATGTCTTTAAGCAAACCTCTGTTGTGTCATCCAGTTTCCTATCTTAGTATACTTTAACAGTATTTGTCCTACATGTGCCCCCCCACCCCACCCCACACACACACAATTGTTCCCTCCCTCCATCAATCCATTTGTTCATCAGCTCATAGTGGAGGTCAGCAGGACCCCAGGATGGGGGCAGTGGTGTGCCAGTCTCCCCTCAACCACCTGGGACAGTGTAGGAAGGGTTCCACCCTCTCCTTCGCCGTGGCATTCCAGATCCTTAGGACTGGACTTTTTGAGGTACCAAAGAAAATCATTTGTCTGGGTGTAGGAATGTCACTGCTTCCCTGTAAACTGACAGCACTGCAGGTCACTGAATGCCTGTTATGACTCAAGGCCAATGACAATGAGTCATTTCTTCTTTTGTGGTCCACCGCATATAACCTAAACATTTCTTTCTTTCTTTCTTACTAAAACTGCTTTCCAAACTGCTTTCCCCAGAACAAAACTGCAGCAAACTTCCACATTAGTCCAGACTGGTCCAAGACATAATTTACTGAAATATTGGGACAGTTTTTCCTAGTGGTAGTATCATCATCATCAGTATCATCTAAAGTAAAATCTTTCAAATTAAAGGTGACATATACCACATTCAGAACATTAATAAAGCAGCAAACAACTATTTGCTATGTGAAGATATAGTGGAGTAATGGCGTCCTGATCAGAGCATGAAGTCACACTCCCTCTATGTGTGTTGCTTCACAGTTCTTTGTTTTGAAGCTGGGACGGCCGCGCATGCATGTTAGTGCATATGAGTCCGCATCCCGTTTATAGAGAGATGAAGAGAGCAACCTCCCACAGCATTGTAAAAGCGAGACGGGGGAGCGCAGTTCGAAGCGTTCAGCTGAAGGCATTCACAACCACAATCATCACACTAGCTAGCGTTAGCAGAATAGCTAGCAAGCTAATAGCTCCTAGCGAGGAACGGCAGACACTGCTGTGTCTGAGGGTGTGTGTCTGTGTGTTTGTGTTCGAACTCAGCACTCACCAGAGACTCCGATTCTTTGTTATATTCCTCCAGTCTTTTCCCCCTCTCCTCTGTACATTTGCCCTCAAGTCAGCAGTCAATATGGACAATGAGAGACTAATTACATTATAACACCACAGTGTCGGCACCTCCACGGCTTGCTGCTGCAGACAGGTTAAACTGAGCTCTCCTCCCACTGGTAAACGGCTCTGGATCAGAGCAGGATCCGGTGTGACTCCAGGTGTTTATTCCCTCAGATGCTCCGGCCCCGCCCTCGGATCTCTCCTCGAAAGCTCCCCGGCGCTCAGCAGCTGGTCTGCTCTGCCTGGTCCTCCCAACACAACACTCTGCAAAGCACCGCGATACGCGTAAATTTTTCGCTCAAGTTGAATATTTACTATCACTATTTCTTTATAGACTATTTATAGAGGGTTTTGGTGAGTTTTATTTTGTTTCTGTCGAGTTTGAATGTAGTGTCCATTTGTTTTGGTCTGAGATACTGTGCTCTAGTGCGACATTTAGGCCTACTGATTCTGAATGTCATATATATCCCCTTTAATTGACACTCAGCTGTACAGTATAACTTTGAAATTTCCAACACGGTGTAAACTCAACTAGGGTTACCAACACTTTTTTTTTAAACTGATGCCCAGCCCTAGGACCAACTGAGGAGAACTATAGCATAGTGGAAATTATAGTCCTTTGCTCATTGTTCAAATACTAAAAACAAATTAGAACTTTCAACTCTTCTACAGTTTTTTCACCTTATTGTGGTTGTTTGTCGACAGGTAACTAAATAAAATGCTAAAATGTCTGAATGTAAATGCTAACATTGCATACTTATCTAGGTTATCTTAAGTAATATTTCCTTTAGTGAAATGATTTTGACAGGCAGATGACATTTGGTACATTGCTTATGGTGAATTTCATACATACAGTATATCTTGACTATACATGTTTTACACTGATATAATACATGGTTCTGCAGATGCATTAACACAGTAATTGAAAAAAGTCTATTGTCCACTCATCCCACATTGGTTTCATGTTATTCATTGTTGTGAGCAAATATTTTTGTCATAGTTTTTGTTGACAAAATGAACAATCTACATACAGTATATATTCAAAGTGGTCTTCCATCTTGTCCATCCCTGTCTTGCGCCATGATAACACTGTAGTTGAGCCAGCATATGAAACTGAAGCTCCAGTTCACAGCCTCGGTGTCCACTCCTCCCGTGGAGCCTCGATCACCATTGAGGAACTCTCCATCATCTTCCAGCCCTGCAGTCAGAGATCTACTGGAGAGACACAGTCTGGGTCGATCTCAGAGCTTTTCCCACGAGCGCCTGTCCAGGTCACACCATGTCAGGTGCGGATGATTAGTGTGCAGCAACATGCTGCTTCCAATATCTCTATGTTAAAACTGGTAATTGCATAAGAAAGACAAATGTTCATTGTCAGCATCTCAGATGATTTTGTCATCAAATAAGCCTTTAGAGGTATTTATGAGACACTAAATCTCTGTTTTGAAAGACACATTCATGAAATTGTTCTTGGTAGATTAGCAGCTTCTTGATAGATATTTGTGATTTTCTTTTTACCCGTCAGTGAGGCGGTACTTCAAGGGTTCAAGGCTTGTAGTCCCTTTATGCTACACACAAAAAAAACAAGATAGAACAAACAAAAACTATTAATACTGGTGGAGTGCAGAGGAGAAATTTAGAAGTCTCACAGCCTAACGAAAGAAGCTGCTCTGGAGTCTGGTGGTACAGCAGCGGATACTTCTATATCTCTTGCCAGAGGGCAGCAGGGTGAACAGGCTGTGGCCTGGGTGGGTATTGTCTTTTAATATCCTTTGGGCTCTACGCAGGCACCTCACCTCACCGATATCACTGATGCTTGGTACAGTAGATGGGAATCAATGGTGTTCACCCACTGTAGAGCCCTCCTGTCCTGGGCAGTGCACAAACCATGCCAATTTGTAATGTTTCCAGTCAGTATGCTTTCTATTGCTCCTCTGTAAAAGTTGGCGAGAACTTGACATGACAACTTTGCTCTCTCAAGTTTCCTTAAGAAATATAACCATTTCTGAGCTTTCGTAACCAGGGTGGAGATGTGATATGACCATGACAGGTTCTTTGTGATGCTGATTCCCAGTAACCTGAAACTGTTCACTTGCTCCACCTAAGCTCCACTGATGTAGACAGGGGTGTGTGTCTTCTCCTCCTTTTTTCTAAAATCAGTGATCAGTTCCTTGGTTTTGCTGACATTGAGCGGTAGGTTGTTCTCTGTGCACCACTCTGCAAGATTGTTGATTTCCTCCCGATATGAGGTCTCATCATTGTTTGAAATCCGGTTGATGATGATGGTGTTATCCGCTAACCTAACAACTCCATGTCGGGGATTACAGTCGTAGGTGTACAGTGGTAACAGGAGGGGACTGACCACCAAGTCCAATATCCAGTTGCATAATGTGGTACTCAAGCCCAGAGTGCTAAGTTTGCCAGTTTCATGGGGGAGACTGTGTTGACCGCTTTGCTGAAATCAAGAAACAGCATTCTGATGTAGGTGTTGTTATATTAAAGGTGTGTGAACACTGAGTGGAGGGCAGTGGAGATGGCATCCTCTGTGGATCTGTTGGTTCTGAATGCAAACTGGTAAGGGTCCAGGCTGGATGGGATATTGGTTTTGATGTGTTGAAGAACCAGTTTCTCAAAGCACTTCATCTGAACGGAGGTGTATGCCACAGGGTGGTAGTCATTTAGACTAGACACTGCTGACTTTTTAGGTACAGGGACAATGGTGGCTGTCTTGAAGCAGTTGGGAACACTCTCCTGTGACAGTGAGATGTTAAAAATGACAACTCAACTGACATAACTAGCTGGTTGGCACAAGTTCTTAGTACACGGCCAGGGATGTTATTAGGCAAGCAGCTTTACTCATATTCACTCTCAGCAGGATTCTTCTCACATCTGCTGTGGATACTGACAGTGGCCAGTCCTCTGGAGGTGGAGTAGACTTGACAGCTGACTCTTTGTTGAGGAGATCAAAGCGAGCATATAAGGTGTTAAGCTCATCTGGCAACATTGTCCATCCACTTTGACTACGTTTGAGCACCAAGCATCATTGATATAAACGCAGAGTCTGCCCCCCCCTTGTCTTACCAGGGTCCTGTGTTCTGTCTGCTGGTGACAGTGAAGTTGACACAGCTGACTGCCAACCCTATCGCTCAGCAAAACTGATGTTACTTTTGCAGAACTCTTTGGACTAGCAAGCTGTAATTGTGTAAATGCATCACATTACAGATAATGCTATTGTAAGACGCAAACATTATGCAGGATAGGAGAGACATTTACAGATAGACCTACACATTCCTGTCTATCATCATGTCCATGGCACAGTGTCTCTGCTTGCTCCAGGTCAGGCAGCGTGATGGAGCGTCGTGCCACCACCCCTCCTGAAGGACTTTCAATGGGCAGAACCCTCTACCTGCCCCCTGACGACAATAACCTCATTTCATTGGACAAAATAGCCAAGAGAGAATGTAAGGTGTTAGTGCTGGAACCAATCCAAGAGGCACATAGCAGGTAAGAAAACAGCTTTAACACTTTTACAGGGTATTATGAGCTCTCAATGATGACATGGCCTATTTTAATTAAGTTTCATTTTTATCTAAATGTTTAATTACAGTGGTCAGGAATGGTAATTCTTCACATTTATTGAGTTCAGGATCAAAATACAGCGTGTTTCTGGCACCAGTTCCAACTGTCTCGTCAAAGTATGGAGGAGTGTGGCTAAAATTGGAATTGGACGATGGAAACCTGATGTAAAACCAGGTTTCATGTTATGTAAGGATCGGTATTATGGGTATGGAACCTCAATAAGTTGGCTCAAATTTCGCTTTTCCCACATGTGACAAAAAATTGGTGTACTAATATTATTGATATTATATAAATATCAGGGGCTGTATTCACAAAACACCCTATGGTAAAAAAAAAATGAAATGGAATTTTTTTTTTATCAAATTAAATTAAAAATTACTTTACATTTTTAATTAAATGAGATTTAGATAGATTTCATTACAAATGATTTAGATATTTTATAAATCGTGTCACAAATTTCATATATGCAGTAAAATACTGACTTGTTTTTTGACTGAACAAATCTTTATCCTTTAATGGGGTCATTCTACATTTAGCATCTGTCAGTGGCAATGAAATCAGCTTTATTTATTTATTTCATTTGGTGATTATGTAATGCGCACTTAATGAACTGTCAAACAAATGTGGATCTGAAAAGCGAGGAATAATTCGGCAGCTGAGATATTTCAAGTTAATCAGCACTGCAAATTGCATTTTTCCAGAATCACAGTAGTGGAGAGTTGTGCAAATGGTCATCTCCAGTCTTATTGGATTGTTTCCATTTGTTGTGAGCAGATTTGATTCTCATTAACTCCGCCATCAAAAATACAGTATGTTTTTAGAAGTTCATCATTGTTGTATTTTTGCTGACTGACTGTGACTCAGGAGTCCTCTAGACTGCCTCTTAACTTCAGTCAGACTTATCAGGTATTTTTTTAGTGTTAAATGCTTTGTGAATTACTTTCAGACCAAAAACTTTGGAGTCTCTTGTTTTTAGGAATTTCTCTTAACTCAGCCAGTTAGCAGCTATTTTTAACCACAGATGTCTATACCTCACTCATTTATTTCTGCATCTGCAGTCTTTTTGGTGTTAAAAGTATGAAATGTATGAACCAATTTACAAAATATGACACCAAAAACTTTGAACATTGTCACTTTAGTCAAGGCAAAATGACAAGCAATTCAGCAAGTGTCTTAGCCATTGGCATGCTGTCAAAAGCTCATTGCAGCTGTGGTTGTTGAATGCCAACAAAATAATGGTTGTTTTTCCTCGTTAAAATGACGTAGCATTCAAATGTTACCATTAGTTCAGTTGTGGATACTCATTTAGCTGATTTAGAAACCACCATGAACATGTTTAAGAACAAACTACGACAAAAGATACTGCAGAACAGAGGCTAGCTAGGAGATGAGACAGGACGACTAGGCTGTTTTTTGGCACTAGAGCTAGGGATCAAACCTCTGTAGTTCTGGTACTGATCGAAATGTGTTCGTAACACCACCAGTAATTTACAAGCCATTTTCCATTAGATGAATTGCACATATTCATGCATATGTAGAATGCTCAATTTTGCTGGAAATACTGAATGTAAATTGGGATTTGTTCAGTCCTGTTAAAATCCAACCAAGCAGCATCTTGCATCTGTTTTCTTTCAAAGACAGATGAGTAAAGTACACTTACCATGTTTGGGCTTATGTTGCTATGTTTCAGTAACTCATATTGATTGTGACTCTTGGACAGCAAACTGCAAAGGATAACCTGTTTTATGCCTGTAATTGTAGGTGGTCAGAGCAATGACCATTTTAGGTTTGTACACAAAAACAGGTGCATGAGGTTTAAGAACTAAAAGATACTGTTAGCAGGTACAATTCTGGTAAAATACTTACCTGGAACCTGTCAAAGCATGTTAAGGATATCTTCACTCTTTCTCCTGTCAGATGACCTAGAGGGGAATGTTTTACTGGAGACACAAACATCAGTGTTTGATCCTTCTGTCCAGCCCCCAGAGCCTCATCCTCTGCCAGAAGGAGACATTTAGAGAGAAACAACATGCTGCAGTCAACGAGACCTGGGTGGAGTGATGGAAGGAGGAGCCGAAAGGAATGGAAGCAAAGGTGATGGGCCAGAGAGGAAGAGTGGTACTGATGTGATGAGGAGAGAGGGAAAAAGGAGGGTGATGGAGTGATGCTGCGGAGCAGAGATTATGAAAGAAGGCCTTGTGGAGCCATTCTTAATTTCACTGACATATCATTTCACTGGATGAGACACCCTGCTCCCTAAAATCAACATCAAAGTTTTTATTCCATTTATTCCAAGTTTTTTTTACACTTTCTTAAAGTTTTCGTTCCATTTTACTCAATGGGTTATTTTTATTGGTTTTCTATGCCTGGGTGATTTTGGTGATATGTATTGCTACTGGATTACATTTACAAGAACTTAAGGGAAAACACAGACCTTGCAACAGTCCTATTTCCACCTTGTACACTGTATGGACCTTTTCTGTTTCAACATGACAGTGCTCCCATGCACAAAGCTGGCTTCATAAAGAAATGGTTTTCCCAGTCTGGTGTAGAAGAACTTGACTGGCCTGCACGGAGCCCCGACATCAATCCAACACCTTTGGGATGAACTGGAGCGCCAACAGTGAGCCAGGCTTTATCGCCCAACCTCAGTGTTGTACCTCACTAATGCTCTTGTGTCTGAATGGGAGAAAATCCCTGCAGCCAGGTTACAACATCTGGTGGAAAGCTGGAAACCAGAAGAGTGGAGGCTGTTATAGCCTATGGTGTCATCACATGTTCAACTATGTACACATGGGTGGAATGTTTAGCTGGCTGCATACTTTTGGCCATCTAGCAAGAAAGCAAGAAAACTAGTCCCCAAAGTCAGCTGGGTTTTTTTGGTCAGTTAGAAAAACTCCAACCCAGGACTGTTGTGACCAGCTGTTGTTGGTCAACAAATAATTCCAACAATAACTGCTACTTCTGTTCAATAAACAAGATACAATATGTCAATCAGACAGCTTTGGGGTTATTGGAGGGTGTATTTTTTGTCTTTTGACAGAGCTAGGTTAACAGTGTCTCTCTGCTTCCAGTCTTTGTGCTAAGTTAAACTGAACATGATAAATCGGACTCTGGGTTCAACAGCAAATAGAAGGAGTTCCCAAAATGTCGGACTGCTCCTTTAAATAAGCTAAAGGACAGATAAGGACAGATGCTGTTTTGTATTCTGAGTGGGAAGTTCCCATCAGTTAGGTTTTAATTGCAACCTCTTTGTTCTTTGTTCAATATAAAATCCTGTAAGATGTACCAGTTGAGGTTTCATCATCAATATCTGAAACCGTTCTGTCTCTATCTCCACTTCTTTACATGCCCTAGTTAGGGAAATGCCTAGCCTAGCCTAGGTGATAATGATATTGATAGATTCAAGGTTTCAAAAATGAAAATGTAACTAACTGGACTACAAACATGTTATAGGTTTACACTTGATGACAGCTGCATCTCAACTCAGACTTGAAGGGCTGTTGTCTTGCACCTTTCCTAGTAGAAAGTGGTTTGCACTCAGACTGACTGGAAAAAAGACTTTTACATTTTTTTTTTAAATAGGATAGAGTTTGAATGTGATTGTGATCCAGCCCCATCCAGTAGTCTTTACACTGGCTGACTTATTTAAATCTAATTGTCTTAATGCTGTCTATTTATTGCTAACGTTGGGTTGTTAATTTCCAGTTCTGTAGGGTCAGGATTTTAATAGATGTTAATGTCTTTTATTTGACCCCTCACATACACTCAATGGTTCAACAGTGCAGCAGTATACCAGCACCTTTTACAGTGTGGTGTCCTGATTTCATTGTCCAATAATTCAACCCCCAGCAGTGTAGCATATGTTAAATAATAGATGAAAATTACTTGCATGTACAATGTGAGCCTCATGTGTCTGCAGTGGAAACAGGCTCCAACTGATTTGAGAGGTTGTTGTTGGATTAATGTTGCTTAGTGTGTGTTGACATTCCTTTTATATTTTACATTTCTAAAATCCACATTTATAGCATTTCCCCCTAGAATTAGACTTAGAATTAGACTAGAGAGTGAAAGTGATTCTTAACAGCATTGACATTATAGGACCCTCAAAATCTCTGTTCAGTAAAATACTTTCTATCACTTACTCAGGCAGTGTGTAGGGAGGTGAAGAGCCGTAAAAGGCAGGTGAACAGATTTAATCAGATTGTACAGACTAAACTCCCCCACATCATGTTTTCTCCTCATACAGTGGATCTAAATCATAACGTCTTGCTGTGGTCAGTGAAGAAACTAGTATCAAAGCTGGATTACAGTGCCTACATGATATCTGATTTCTATAAATCTCACAGCAAATGTACATTTGTGAAAAATGGAAATTTCAGTTTTAGTAAGCTTTCAAATAAGACTGATAAATACAACAGTGACTCATTTCTTAGGGTGTTTCCTGGAAAGAACTATGTAATTTGTTTTTTTTTTCATTTCTCAGATACACCCTGGGGTGCTTTGGGACTCATCACCACTTATGTCACCTGAGGTCATCAGGTGTTTTGGGTAGTAATTATGAAGGAAGTAGAACCATTTTTAAGATTATCATTTGTTTAGTTGTTCTTTTCCAGGGGAATTTCCTTGGAAGAAGTGTTCAAATCTTAATGACTTGGAAAAACTGACAAATCTATTTAAACTCAAGTAAATATTCATTTATTATTGGAAAAAATATTCTTCAGTTATGTTGAATTGTTTGCTTCTTGACTTTTTTTTTTTTTATTTTTTTTTTCATGTTCAGCTGACATGCTGTGTGACTAAAACACTGGATTTAAATAATTGGAAGTGTACTCTGTGAAAACTGTCAGTGTTGGCCCAATAATTAGTACCAAATGACAGTTCTTTCCAGGAACGTTGCATTGAATTTACAATTACACATCAGTGCCTTTCTAGGAAATAGCTAGGAAACATGGGACCACTAAAATATGACATTACAATAATAACTAAGGTAAAATTAATGTGGGGTTGGTAATAACTGAAAAACTAAAAAGTGCCTCCAGCACTAACTGCATTGTGATAAATATACTGTGTGTATATACAGATGGGTGACAAATTAAAGGAAAAACCAACATAAAGTGTTTCAGTAAGGTGTTGGGCCACCACGTGCTGCCAGAACAGCTTCAGTGCTCCTTGGCATTGATTGTACAAGTCTCTGGAACTCTCTCTCTCTCTCTCTCTCTATATATATATATATATATATANGTGACAGCGGCGTATATCAGAAATTCCCATAAAATATAATATATATATATGTATATATATGTATGTATATATATATATATATATATAGATATAGATATATATATATATATATATATATATATATATATATATATATATATTTATCAGGTAACACTTAGTATATATAATACAGCTAATGTTACAACAGAGAGGCTGCTTCATCATGTTAATGTAATAGAACGGGTTTCACTGGAAATTGTGATGTAAAGAATGATATGATGTAATATGTTGTGTGCGTACATTCATAACATATTGTACATTGTCACTGATGTACACTCAATTGGCAGTAGAATGGTGTCGTGTAAATCCCACTGGTTTAGCCTTATATGACATTAGTTACAGTATTTTTAACATTTTTGGCTTTCTGTCGCAGCTTGCATACAATTGTGAATCATACACACATCTGGAGAGTTAATGTAAAAAGTAGAATTACAGGCTAGTGGCACTTAGTGGCTGAAATGTTCATTATACTCACCATTAGTTGAGTATTGGACAGAAAGACCACTGTACTGATGATTTACTGTACCTATTCCTGAGGCCTTACCAGAAATGGGGTTATGAATGAATGAAGTTAAAAATCTGGTATTGGAGAAAAGGCCATGCACTCATTAAAATCAATGGGGTTCATCTCCCTGAGGGCATGGCTGTACTCAGTAAATGTTTTAGTAATGTTTTAGTAATGGCATTTACCCTGAAGACTTGGAGACACAGTATCAGATTAATTCTCTGGGGAGCATAAATGTGCTCTGTAAATGTCATTGCAGTTATTCTGCACATTAGATTAGTATCTTTAATTTATATGAGTGAAAATTTCAGAGGAAAAAACAGAGGGATCACCAAAACATTGAGATCCGTCCTCTGCGATCATATATGTCCACAGCAAATGTCGTCTAACTTGGTTGACTTTGGTCCATGAAAAGGTGTTTTGAAAAATCAAAGTGTTGGTTAGGGGTAATTTTGAGCTGACAGTGGTGCCAGAGAAAAGGTTAAGGGGTCCATAAAGGAATCTTCCTCTAAGAACCCTGAACATGTAAACAACACTTAATGAAAAGCCAGCCAGTTGTTGAGATACAGTATGTTTGTACCATTGTAACATCCCAGTGTTCAAGCAGCTACAGATTATAGACATATTATAAAACCCTGACATCTCTTAAACTCATGTGTATCAGACTATCAGGACACTGTTCATCATCAAAATCTTGAAATTGAGGCCTTAAATAGTGGGTCAAATGTGTGGAATTTCATGACAGAGACCATTTTTGTACACTGGAATTCTAATAAAGTATTTAATTCTATTGTGTCTGGCTGAACACAGCTGCCGTTCAGAGAATCTGAATGTGCCTTGTGATTTCATTCCTTGGTAATGAACCACATTTCTAATGACTCAAATGTTTGGAATCATATACAGTTTGTGGAAGCTTATTGTTGAATTTCCCTGTGCAAGATATGTTTTGGGATCCCCTGTTTTCTGCCTACTTTGATGACTCTTGATAAAGTATTGCTGGGTAATGTGTTGGTCTATGTTTGATATTCATTCATCTGTTAGTATATTGAAAATCTGGATTTTCAGCTGCATATATTTCAGCCCACATACTCCTATGAAAACAAGACTAAGAGTCTACAGTCGCTCTGTGAGGCTAATTGGAATGGAAACAAGACTAGCTGGAAACCTAGTATATGGCTGGACTGTGTATGGTCAGTTTATCTATATCTAATCTATATTGTGGCCAAATTGTTATAGGCATAGTGTCAGTGGCCGTGTCTATAATGTGAATTCCTGGATATTAAATGTTCATCTGCAATTTTTTGTAGTAGTCCCAGTATTTGTTCTTAAAGTGTACTGAGGTAGCATATAGGGTTGCCACCTCCAGTGTGGAAAAATAAGGGACACTTTGCCAGTGGCCCCATGCCAGGGGGACACAAATCAAGCAATATGCGTCGATTTGTGCTATTTATGCATCAATTCCTCTACTACTCTCAACATGAATGTAAAGAAAATAAAGAGTTAATAAGAGTAAAGTACAGTTGCATCATTTATATTAAGCATTGAAACATCAGATCATAGACATGGGCAAAATGTTTGGTCTGTCAAAATAAACTATTTGGTATATTTGGAAGAAGCAAGAGCCCATTGATAAACTCAGAAATAGCAAGTGACCAGGTAGACCACAGAGACCACTACAGTGGATGACTGAAAAATACATTTATTTGTGAGAAAATGTATCAGTGTTTTTTATCATGTCTACATAAGAGGAGACAATGTGCTGTAAGATAATACTAACGACCTGGACATCGGTGGACATTAATCTGCCAAAGGCTCGGCTACCCCATCCTTCATAGAGATTTATTAATAAATAAATATTTTATAAATTATTCTGTCCAACACTTTTCAGGAAGGATGGGGTAGCCTAGTGTTTGGAAGATTAATTTTCATCAAGTGGGTTATTGCATTTCTCTCTCACACACACACACACACAGGCACACACACACATGTTTACTTAAGTCACTTTTGGGGAAATTACAGACTTACATTCATTTCCTGGAGACTTACCCTAACCTCAACCATAACCACTACTTGCCTAACCCTAACCTTAACCTAACCTTAACCACTGACCCAAAAATCAGCCTTTTCCAAATTGGACACACGGCTTTTGTCCCCAATTGGACAAGCCATCCCGAATTAACTGGTCTTGAGTCTGAAATGTGTCCCCGAAAGTAGTCTAAGTCATACCCACACACATACACACACACGCGGTGGTCCATGGTCCACATCCTGCTTTGCCCCCCACTAGCGATAGCCTTAGAGAGCGAAGCCTGTAGACCGTCAGTTACGTACCGTAACTCCGGTTCCTTTAAATAGCTGAAGAAAAAGCTGGTTGGGAGCCAATTGTCTGGTCTCAGTTCAAGTTATGCACAACAAGGTGAGTGAGACAGAGGACAGACCCACGTAGTAAGTGGGCATAGACTAAAAGTCTTCAGTGCTGCGCAAGCGAGTGATAAAACCACTAGCGGTAGCTTTAGTGGGCTGCGCCTGTACTCATAATGTTCCGTTACATCACTGTAGGGAATAAATGGCTTAAGGATACCAAAATATGTACGGGCTATCAGAAATAATTAATAAATAATTAATAATCAAAAATGATTATTATATGAAATAATAGGACTTAATTCACATTAAGTCCACCTTGGGGCACCACCCTTTGAAAAGGGAAAAATGATAGCCGATTAAGCCTGTGAATATTCTCATTCATCCAGGTCATAGTTATCTCAAGGAAATTGAATCGAACGCAACTGGATTTTTGGTTTTGTCTGTGAAGACGTTTCACCTCTCATCCAAGAGGCTTCATCAGTTCGTGCTCGTTTGACCAGGCTAGACTGGACTTCACAGACAAAACCAAAAATCCAGTTGCGTTCGATTCAATTTCCTTGAGATAGCCAATTAATTAATTTAGTCTCATAAAATGTACTAAAATATCAATTTGGAACTCTGATTAATAATTAATTTAATAACTACAACCAAAATTACCATATCAATAGTTTGTAAAGTTGAAGGATTTTGGAGCTCTGAATAGTAGAGGTTGACAGCATTCACTCTTGTGCAACATTAAACAGACCAGCATGTATATTCAAAAGCATTTATTAAAAAGATAAGAATAACACACAATATGTAATCTAACTAAATGTAACTAAAAGAACAATAGGGAGTGTGTGTGTGTATATGTGAGAGAGAGTGCGTGTGTGTGAGTGTTTAAGGAACTCAGGCCATGTGCTGAGACAAAAGGGAAACTACAAAGATGGCTGAATCAAACATGGCTGAATCAAAGATGGCTGCCAGGACCACATGTGCATGTGTGTTTAAGAGGGACAAAGAACAATGGTGGAACTCAGTCCCTGTGCTGGCTGAGCTTGTGTGTGTGTGTGTGTGTGTGTGTGTGTGTGTGTGTGTGTGTTGAAGGCCAATTTGTGTGTAACATGGTACCAGGTTAGAAAGAGGATCGTTAGTTTGCATGCAAGACATAAAGTTAGCCTAATGGATGTAACTCCAGTTCTATAAGTACATGTGTGAAGCAGAACTAACATCAACTTAGAAGTGTGGCTAACCTCATCTATAGAACTATGCCCAGTTGAAGTTTAATGATACCATTCCTTTGGGAAAGGGGTCCTTTGGTGTGCTGCTTTGTTAGCTGACAAATCCATTCGATGAGCCAGGCTGAGAAGAATTGTGGTTCCGATGGTGAAAGCGGTCTTTGCTGAACAGCTCCTACGCTGCAGGTCAGAGGGAACGGGCCGCTCCTTTGTTGTCCTCACAGAGTTGGCAGCACTGCGCTAACTTGCTTTGTTGCTCCTGTTTGCTTGTAAAATTAGCAAGCAGACTTTGTGTTGTAGCTGCTGCCACTAAATAATTTTCAAGTTTAAGTTTAAGCTTAGTTTCAGGCAGGCCCTTTTTGTCGCTGCTGTGAAGAAGATGTGTCTGCCTTGTGCAGGACACACTGTGGGGGGGACCTCTGTCCAGAGGTCAGAAAGCCATCAGAGAAGCGGAGACAGAGGGAGAGATTGGGCAGCTGGGAAACATTCTCAGCTGAGAGTTCCAGAGAAGAGCGAGAAAGAAAGGGAGTAGGGAAGCTGGGATTTTATATGACCTGATGAGGTCATGGGTCTGGGTGATTGAGTTCAATGGCTCCTTTTGTTTCCAGAACAAGAGCATGCTGTCTCAGCCGTTCATTCATAGGCAGATCCCAACATAACTAACGTTCCAGTCTATTCACTTTGAAAGAGCAGCAACTTTTGAGAAAACTCCAACACTCAGCCGACCAATCGTGTAACTTCATCAGTCACTTTCACATTTGCAGATGTCACTCGTTTCATTTGACACAGTTGTTGCCACGCTACCACAGTGATGCCACAGCGGTAAGAGGGGAATCCTGATGACAGGTTTTTAGTATGTACCCCATTTGACCACAATGTGGTCAGCAGTAGCAGAGTGGTGCTCTCTGTATTTCTGGTAGTTGACTCCACGGGAAGTGGAGCTGTGGAAACGGATGTATATACACTACTCCCAAAAAGTTAGGGATATTCGGCTTTCGGATGAAATTTCAGAATGCACCTAATATGCACTATAACCTTTACAGGTGAACTTAATTGGATCTTCTCTAAACTTTTGAATGCACATGTCCAACTGTTCAGTGTTTCAGTACTTATTGCATAACATGCTGTTTTCTAACAAGGTGATTAACCGCAAAAATCACAACAAGTGTCTGATCCATGAATCGACCACTAAATGTTCTGGTTCAATGACAATTTGTATTTAAACAGTCCTCTTCATCATGCTGTTCACATTTTGACATCATGAGACCAAGACGACACCTAACAATGGATCAACAGTACCTGGCCATTGCGAGGCTTCAAACGGGATGTTCTCAGAGGGAAGTTGCCACTGAGCTTAGAGTGTCACAGAGTGTCATCAGCAGGTTGCAACAGAGACACAGAGAGACTGGAAGAGTCACAGAAAGGCATAGAAATGGACGTCCTTTGGCCACATCCCATGCTGATGACCGCTTCATTGTGAACAGTGCCCTGCGGAACTGGATGGTGAATGCCACTCAACTCCAGGCACGTTTAAGGGAGGTGAGAGGCACCCGAGTGTCACGTCAGACCCTTCGAAACCGCTTACATCAGCATGGTCTGCGTGCTAGACGACCTGCAAGGGTACCTGACCACACCACCAGGCACAGGCGTCATCGTCTTGCANGCCACTGTTGTCACCAGACGAGCCTTTGGAGGTGGTGGTGTTACAGTCTGGGCAGGTGTGTCTAGTCAATGCAGAACTGCCCTACACCTTGTGAATGGTACTGTGACAAGCCGATACTACCTGAATAACATCATTAATCCAGTCATTGTGCCTCTGCATGAGCAACACAGGCCTGATTTCATCTTCATGGACGACAATGCCCCAGCTCATCGAGGTCGCATCATCAGGGAACGGCTGCTGGAGGCTGGGGTACCTCAAATGGAGTGGCCTGCACTTTCTCCAGACCTGAATCCCATAGAAAATCTATGTGATCAGCTGAGTCGTCGTGTAGAGGGTCGTAACCCCGCACCCCAGAACCTCAGTGACCTGAGGGCAGCCCTTCAAGAAGGGTGGAATGCCATGCCTCAGCAGACAATAAGTTGACTTGTGAACGGCATGAGACGTCGTTGTCAAGCTGTAATTGATGCTCAAGGACACATGACAAGTTATTGAGACATTGACATTTTTTGTTGTGGTATACCCACCACTGTTGCTAGCTTTTGTTTCAATGAATTATTTGAGATGAAGAAATTACCATTGCAATTAAATGCCCTACTTTCATGATATAATATCACTGTAGCATGAACTTTTTACATTTTCCATAAATTTCACCCGAAAGTCGAATATCCCTAACTTTTTGTGAGTAGTGTATGTTGTTGTTCTTCAACAGCTCTTCTGTTAACGAAGTAAAATGAATTAAAGTAAGATGTGTAAGTTTACTGTTTGACCTCCTGAAACTATTTTTATTATTTTTCATTCAACTCCTAAAGATTTTATATATATTATATATTTTATATATATTATACTATACCTCTGTCAAAAGATGCCTTCCAAACAAGAAGAACTGTTCCATAGTGTGTGTTAAACTGTGAGCAATCAAGTTTGTTGCAGCCATCATGTTTGTGGTACAAATGTGTACAAGAGAGATTAATTTACATTAATTTTCATATACTGTCATTTCAAGATTTCAAGTACTTTATTTGGATAAACAATACAGAAAAGGATGGTCATCAAAAGTAGGCTACAGATTCTTGTTTTCAAGTTTTCAAGAATGAAGATATACACACTATACTCAGCACACCACACTGCAAGCAAAATCACTCTCCTACTGCAACTCACACGTGCTATCAGGGCACACAAACGGTGGCACCTGAGGATCCATCTAGCTCCCTCAGCCGCTTTCCCCACCCCCAGGTTGCTGATCTGCTCTTTTAAAATCAATAACATTTACATAAACAACCGTATATATTATATATTGTATATATATATATATATATATACACATTGTATATACACTCCCCTCCAAAAGTATAGGAACAGTGAGGCCAATTCCTGTATTTTTGCTGTAGACTGAAAACATTTGGGTTTGACATCAAAAGAGACAAATGAGACAAGAGATCAACATTTCAGCTTTNTCTACAGCAAAAATACAGGAATTGGCCTCACTGTTCCAATACTTTTGGAGGGGAGTGTAAATAACAACACTGTAAAGAATTGACTATAGAATTTATGATAAATACCTGGCAAAAACGTTGCCAATAAAGTATTATAAAATTGCTGTTTAGTAGCTCCTGTAAAATGAATTACAGTATATTACAGGATACCATTTACAGGTTTTTGTTGTATATAAATTACAGCAATTCATTGTTGTTGCTTTTTTTTTTGCTACAGAAAAACAACAATTAATTATAATCTAGTTTAGAATCAGAATCACCTTTATTGGCCAGGTATGTGTACACATACAAGGAATCTGACTCCGGTTTTTCTTTGCTCTCAGTGCACATACACAGAAATAGACACATACTGCTCAAAACAAGGACCACAAGCTCGACAAGGTAAACATAAACACTACTATGCACAGGCAATATATATAAAATATATATATATGTAAAATATATATAAATATATATATATGTCCTGTGTCCACTATGTGGCGTTAGAGAACACACACTAACAATACGTCATGTTGCTGGATATCATGTGTACACCACATCATGTAAATTTCATGTAAATCGGATTATCTTTGTCACATAAGGCTGACTTCCTGTTGTCAGTAGGTGGCGCTATGACTATGACTGAATATTGGCATGTACTATGTCTTCAGGCCGGGACTCTTATTATACATGGAAGTTACTGGCGGATTGGACAACGTATATTTGAGTTACAACAACTTGATGTTTCATGGCAAAATACGCAAAATGGCTGCCACGCCACAGCCACGCCGTTCAAGGATCTACCACGATTAGTACAACTTTTTTATCATGAAGGTTTTTAGATTCCACTACCCAGATTTGAAGTTGATTTGATGAATTCTCTTGGAGAAGATCGATAAAATATCACCCTTATAAATGGCAATAAATACCCCAAAATTTGACATTAAATTCAAAATGGCTGACTTGTGTGTGCCAAATTTGGGGACGTTTCCAGCATTTTAAGCCCCTCAAAAATGCCTTTCCAGCGGCGGAAAAATAATAATAATAATAATAATTATAATAATCTCTACAAAAACAATAGATTCCTCACACTTTTGTGCTCGGGCCCTAATAATCTCTACAAAAACAATAGGTTCCTGGCACGTTTGTGCACAAGCCCTAATTCACCTCAAAAAATTAAATGCAGATGTGTGTTATCTATCTCAGTCTATCTATCTATCTATCTATCTATCTATCTATCTATCTATCTATCTATCTATCTATCTATCTATCTATATCATCATAGGTGGTGACTTCAACACAGTCATCAACCCAACAGAAGATGCATCATGCCAAAAACATTCAAAAAAAGGCATTCAACACAGATAAACAGTACATGACAGATCTTGATCTTGGCGATAGTTGGAGGCTACAAAACCCGACAACCAGGGAATACACTTACTTCTCACCAATCTATCAGTCATTTTCCCGAACTTACTATTTCTGAACAAGCAATTCCATGATGGCAGATATCTCTGACCCCACCATTCATCCGATCATCTTATCCGAACGTGCCCCAATCAGATTCATAATGTGCAAAAAAACAGAAACTAAAACCAACCCAGTGTGATGATTCAACACATCCTTACTTAAAGATAAAGAATTTGATTCATACTTTAAGAAAGAATGGAATGGGAACAAATGACTCAGCAAATACCTCACCAACAGCTAAAGCAGCACTGACAGGAAAAATCATCTCATACTCAACATATAAAAAAAAGAAAGAACAAGAAGTAGAAAACAAATGGGAGGAAAAAAATCAAACAATTACACAGTTCCTATGCAGGCAACCCCACAGAACAAACACTAAAAGAAATCAGAGAAGCTAAATTCCAACTTGACGGTATGAGTATTGTGATATACTGACAGTATTGTCATCATCAGTGAAAAGACACAATTCATGTTACAAAAATTACAATACAACCATTTTGAACATAATGACAAATCCGGCAAATACCTAGTAAATCAACCCAAGAAACGCAAGAAGGAGAAATCATCTCATCTCAACGATCAAAGACTCAACACGGAACATCACCAACGATCCACAAACTAAAAAACAATGTCTTCAGACAATACTACAGTGACTTATACAGTGACAGCAAGGGAAAAAAAACAGCGGGAAAAGAACATTTTCTAGATGGCATCATATTACCCTCACTAACAACAGACCAAGCAGACATTTTAGATGCTCCATTAACATCTACAGAATATGAAAAGACACTAAAAGAAATGTTGAATAATAAAGCCCCTGGACTAGATGGATTCCCCATTGAGTTTTATAAATACTTTTGGCAAACACTATCATCATATTCACCAGAATAGCAGACGAAATTTAAAAAAAACCCCATCCTCTATCATATGAATACAGCACTAATTTCAGCACTGCTTAAAACAAATAGCATCCCAGTTCACAAGTTACAGGCCTATTTCCTTAATAAACATAGATATCAAAATCATCAGCAAAGCTGTCTTTTCAACCTGATAAACATATCCCACCAAAATAACTCTAAAACTATCATCCTTTCACTGGACACTGAGTAGGCATTTGACAAAGTAAACCGGACATTTCTTATAAGAACGGAGAGTCATTTATTCAGTGGATCAAAACGTTCCAAAACAAACCAAGGGCAGCTATTAAGACTAATCTTATCTCACGAAACTTCATACTCCACAGAGGCACCTGACAAGGATGTCCACTCTCACCTTCACTATTTATCATTTTCATCGAACCACTAGCAACAGCAATACACCAAAACAACAATATCACAGGCATCCACACCAATAAGAAATCCATAAAATCAGCCTATAATCAGACGATGTACTCGTATTCCTACAAATCTAAATCAGTCAATCAAAGAACTCATCAAAATCATCAATACACACTCTTAACATCTCTGATTATACAATTAATCATCCTACCAATATATGGTATGTAGCCCCTGAAGGGACACGGAGGAGAAAAAATCAAAGGTAAAAAAAAATAAAAAAAAGATATACTTTTGCGAGATCTCACAAAACTTTTTCATTACATTGGTGTAGCTACTTCCTGGTCAGTTCAGCACCATGGAAACAACCACAACAATGGAGCGCACACAATTAATTATTTGCAATAAACAGATCAAAAGGATGCCGAAATAACTACATCATGATGCCAATTTGTAAAATGTCTGAATTCATGCTTTGTCACATCTGTCCGCAAAATGACAAGCAAACAACGTTCAAAAAGCTTGTTTTCTGAATGGAGTTCAGACTGTAACAGTCCAGCACAGAGCTGAGTAGGAGAGAAACAAGAAATCAGCTGTGCAGAGAGTGAGGGACAGCGCAAAGTATAACACCGCAAATAACAAACACTCTAACAAAACACGCAACACAGAGTGAGTAAGAAAAACGAGACATCCCACAGATAAAAATGTATGAAAGAGCAGGGGAGTTAATAGATAACTAGAATAGTTATATTTATTTATATCTATATTTTTGTCATGGATCAGAAATGTCAGTATCTGGTGTGACCACCATTTGCCTCATGCAATGTGACACATCGCCTTTGCATAGAATTGATCAGGTTGTTGATTGTGGCCTGTGGAATGTTGGCCCACTCCTCTTCAATGGCAGTGCGAAGTTGGTGGATATTGGCAGGAATTGGAACTCGCTGTCAAACACGCCGATCCAGAGCATCCTAAACATGCTGAATGAGGGACATGTCTGGTGAGTATGCAGGCCATGCAAGAACTGGGATGTTTTCAGCTTCCAGGAATTGTGTACAGATCCTTGCAACATGGAGCCATGCATTGTCATGCTGCAACATGAGGTGATGGTGGCAGATGAATGGCATGAAATCTTGCTCACGCTATCTCTGTGCATTCAGATTGTCATCAATAAAATGCACCTGTGTTCATTGTCCGTAGCTTATGCCTGTCCATACCATAACCCCACCGCCACCATGGGGCACTCGTTGGCACATTGGCATTAGGAAACTGCTTGCCCACACGACACCATACATGCTGTCTGCCATCTGCCCGGTACAGTGAAAACTGGGATTCATCAAGACCCTGGTGAAGACGACGAGCACGCAGATGAGCTTCCCTAGATGGTTTCTGACAGTTTGTGCAGAAATTCTTTGGTTGTGCAAACCAACTGTTGCATCAGCTGTCCGGGTGGCTGGTCTCAGACGATCTTGCAGGTGACGAAGCCAGATGTGGAGGTCCTGGGCTGGTGTAGTTACACGTGGTCTGCGGTTGTGAGGCCGGTTGGATGTAGTGCCAAATTCTCAGAAACAACAATGGAGACGGCTTATGGTAATGAAATGAACATTCAATTCAATTCAATTTACAGACAACAGCTCTGGTGGACATTCCTGCAGTCAGCATGCCAATTGCACGCTCCCTCACAACTTGCTACATCTGTGGCTTTGTGTTGTGTGATAAAACTGCACATTTTAGAGTGGCCTTTTATTGTGACCAGCCCAAGGCACACCTGTGTACTAATCATACCGTTTAATCAGCATACCACACCTGTCAGGTGCATGGATTATCATCATGTGATGTACTACCTCAGTACACTTTAAGAACAAATATTACTGAGACCACTACAGAAAATTGCAGACAAACATTTAATATCCAGGAATTCACATTATAGACACGACCACTGACTATGCCTGTAACAATTTGGCTACAATATAACATATAGATTTTCACTTACGCTGTATGTACATATAATCGTTTTGATGAAGTATGGATCAATATAATTATCTGTAAACATGGGGAAATTGTTACTGTGTCATTAGGCAATAACTGCTTGTTTTGTAATCACCCTGGACTGAGACAACAGTGCAGATGCACTATCCTCAACCTAGATGAGTAATTAGTATATTAGCATAATATTATAATATTAAATAAAAAGTATAATGTTAATATAATAGTATAATGTTAGTATAATAATAGTATAATATTAATATATTCATTATATAATGTTAGTATATTCACATAATTGCATGTAATAGTATACTATATACCACTTGTATGTTAATTCCATCCCTGTCTGTACCCCTCAAATGTTGGTAGCATATGGTAATTTTGAAATAAATCACAGCACATTTATAAAATGCTACGGAACTCATTACCCCATCTTCCTCCGAACTAGCTTTGTTCAGTAATGCTCATACTTAACCCTGTAATAACAGAATAGCTAGGTACCCACCCAAAAATACCTACAATATAAATTATTTTTAAGTTCCCAGATTGTTCAAGTTCAAGTTAAGTTCAAGTTTCCCAGGTCAGGCAGTTGAGCTCCAGTCAGTAGGCGAAGTTCTTGGCCTTCTTGCGAGTCCCGATGAGCTGCTGCTGCACGAAGGCGGAGAACTGCCGGTGGCCGTCGCACTTCTCCCACTTCTCCAGCATCAGCATGAAGAGGAAGCTGAAGCAGGACAGCATCATCACCCAGTTTCCCTCTTATTCCCTACTGTAACTTCACACCTTGTTCCCTCGTACCCATATGTATGTAACAGTATGTAGGCCTACTGTACTGGTACACTGTTAGTAGACTACAAATAATTACACTGTAAATTGGGAAGAACTACGCTGAGCCTTGCGAGCCCTAATCTAGAGTGTTACCAAACAATCTTATTACCTTACCTTATAGTGTGTTGCTTGAATACTCATTAAAGGCATATGTCATTTTAGAGGGAGGTTGGCTTGGTCCAAGTCTTTATTTAGTTTGTTTCTCTCACAAACATAATTTTAGCATTTTAAACTTTTTGCAATACATTAGAATCCAGAATCCAGCGTTTCATACAGAAAGGTTGATTAATTTTTTTCCTTTTGCTGAGGACAGCTTAACTAATTTTTCAAGCACAGTTTTGTTGCGTGCTTCTTCACTGATTACCTTCTTACTGTACAGTACAAGGAGACATAAGCTAGAGAGGTTACAGGAAAGGTGCGTACTAAGGCCTTTGGCTGTTTCTGTCTGTCACATGACCCTTGCCTTGCAGGTTCTGGCGTCCCCTCCAGACTTTCTCTTTACTATTTGGTGGTAAAGTATCTGATGAATATAAATTTTGACCTGCTGTTGGTGCTAGATGAAAAGTCATAGGATCACCAAAGTTAATAGAATTCATGCTGTGAGGAACATGAATATCTGTGCCGAATTTCATGGCAAATGTTGCTGAAAATTCCCGTTATCTGTAAAAATTAAAATGAGTTTTATCTACTGTGTATAATAATGTTTAGGGTGTGTCTGTGTTTTTTTAACAAAGACAAATACACATTTTCTTTTTTTGCACGCATTTCATTGCAAAAATACATATGCACACAGAGAGATTTGCATTTTTAATTAAACTTACACATCTGACTAAAAATTTGAAAATTACATCTTCAAAAGCATAAGTTAAGAAAGCAACACATGGGCATATGAACAATATCTATAATATTCACAACTCTCACAAGACAAAAACTACTTCCTTAATTTCTCAGTTTTATTTGAGTTTTATTTTTCTTTGGAGGCCCGTTGAATAATCTGCAGAACAGACTGTGCATGTTCACCTCATATAGGTGTTTGTTACATTCAGGTAAACACTAAACAGGTTAAACAGTTTGTCATCACATAGTAGTCACTTTATCATTTCCTTGGTCATCCATGTTTGTATATGGAACACCTAAAAGAGAAAAAACGATGGATATTAGAGCTGCACAAATAATCACCATCAGGAAGAATTTTATAGTTGACCAGCTGTGATATTGATACTTTGTGTTGCTCACAGATGAACATGCAAAAATGTGAAATATGTCTACAGGTGTTCAACACAAATAGAGACTTGACTAAAAAAGTACACTAAATTTGACTTTCAAGGCTTCTATATTCTAAACAGTAAGCTTCATTGAAGGTTAAATCAAAAGATAAATAGATAAATAAAAAAACAAATACTTGTCAAAAGATAAGTATATATAAAATACAACAATAAATTATTTGAATTATGATAAATAGGGGTCAGTTCATTTGAGATAGTTAATTTACTGATGAGTCAGCATGCTGGGTCAGATGGTGCTAATTCTAACAACTTTATATACTGTGAGCTGACTCACACTCTGCAAAACCTGGTCAAACCCTGTTTGATGACAACTGTGTTAGAAGTTTGGCAGCTATTTTTAAAGAGAGTCGTGAGATCAAATGTCCATGTGAATTTTAGTCCTACTGCGCCAACTTAAGCTTATTTCTCCATTAACAATAAGACAATACTTACTTGTTGATTTCATGTCCAGTTTTTTCACCTCACACTTCTTTTTCCTGCAGAGAGAAAGATCCAAGGTGAATCAAACCATCTCTACTTCCCTGTGCTGTAAATATGTATACACTATGCTCCTAGAAATTCCCAAGTGATGAGTCTATAAATTCCCCTCACCCACTGTGAGATGACTACTACTTCTGAATTACATAAGCTTGTGAACTTCAATGAAAATGAAACTTTTTTCTTAACTGGACTCAACCCGACTCACTTGTCTTTGTGTCTACAAACACACACGATGGTGGTCACGATAATGATGACAGCGACTGAGACCAGGACCACGATCAGGATAATCCACTCGGTTTCTGTAATGAACAACACTTAAATAAAAAAAAAAAACTTTGACTCTTAATTGAAGCCCATTTCTATAAGGAAAAGATAATAAAAAAAAGACTCATGAAGTCAAAATTTTGGGACGGTAAGTCCTTACCATGAGTACTTTTTTTTTAATAATTCCTAACTTTGCATGCATATTTTTCCTTTCCTGGCAGAGAAGGGCTTTTACAGTCCGTTGATCTGCAGGTAAAGAATGACCCTTTTGCCTTCAATCAGAGCCGTCTTGCTAAATAGTTAATACTGTATGTGCCAGAAGTCTGATATCGACGTTTGACTGTCATGTAAATGTCACAGTTTGACTCTAGACATTAGTTTGTAAATTGCAACAGTAGAGGAAATGTACAAAATTTCTGGTTTTGGCTTTTTTAATTTCCTAAAGAGTGAAACAGATGTTTGAGCAGGCCGTACCCAGTCCTCTGCTCTGTGTTATCTCCACCTCACAGTTTGTGCCCTCGAAGCCCTCTGCACACTGACAGGTGTACTTGTTGTTGTTGACCTCCTTACATGTTCCTCCATTCAGACAGGGGTAATTGAGGCAGGGACTCACTGCAACACAAACAAAACATTTTTGAGTTTTTTGACAGTTTTAGTTTGTTTCCCTCACAATCATCATTTTAACATTTTAATTTTTTTGCATTGATTATATTAGAATCTCAGTGGGGTTTTTTCTGAGTTTTACTCACTTATTATACATTTGTGTTAGATGCTTCTTCACTAATTACCTTCTTACAGTACACGACAAGCTTACAAGGCCACAGAAAAGTAGCTTCCTTTTGAAGACCAGATGCAGATAGTGTCTTAGTAAATGATGTGCTAATTACACACAGATGGCCAGTGCAAATTAAGTTAATGTTGCAGCACACATTTTCCCTGTGCTTTCATGTTAATAGGTCTGCCACTCAGTATCTATAAATATGACCATTGTATTTCCAAAATGAAATATTTGGTATTTTACTAAATGTGTACAATCAGGAAATATTTCACCCTCATACATTTGCAAATATGTACATTTTATGTTTTATGAATTCTGAGAGACAGCACAGCTTTTGACATCTTGTCTTGTTTTAGTGTTCATTTAGTGTTTATTTTAGAACGCTCATATGGTGGCTAAATATGGGCTTAGTCAGTGGAGTTTACACTGAAATGATACTGAGTAGATGATGAATTAATTTTTATATTGGAGAGCTCTTCCCATAAAAACACACACAAAACACACATACCCCTGTAGCAGTCACGTTTGAATTCGTAGATGGTGCAGACATAACCATCCTGGCAGGTTTTGGGTTGGCACACGGCGCCAGTGCTGGCACATTCACAGGCCTGAGAACAATCTTCAGTCACAAACTTCTCCCTCAGCTGCAATGGAGGGAGACAGATGAGAGGGAGAATGAAATGAGATCACATCATCACACAATGAAACACACAGTCACTGCTGTAACTGTTCCATAAGGCCTCTTACAGGGTAGTATCTGTTGAGGAAGGTGCAGCCACACTGTGTGTACGGCACACAGATTCCCTCACTCATGACGAAGCCCGCAGCACACTGGCACCCTTCCACACAGGAAGTGGTGTCACACTCGGAGGGTGCTGCCAGGTCAGCGCAGGAGGAGGGGCACGGTGACATACAGGAGGAATAGGTGCTGTTGGCAGCACAGGAGAGGACTGGGAGAGAGAGAGAGAAGTCACAACCCCATCTGATATGGATAACGGCTGATAACTTGCAATTTACATTTTAGTTTTAAGTTAATTTTAATAAACTGGGTGTACAACAGATTATGAGATCAAGGCTACTTTTATCTCTACAATACTTTGACCATATGTTTTTTTAATTTGCTTGTTTTAGTCCATTTACTGGAAATTTTATATATTTCACAAACATTACAGCAGACCACTTTGCAAATTATGGTACTGTGTTTTTTCTGTCTCCAGGTTAGAGGCCTCCATTGGTTTTCGTGTTTATACAATATCAAAATCTATAAGCAGACTTGAAACTTGCTTGAATTGTGTCTGCTTTCATTTTTGTCAAACCTTATGAGATAATGCAATGCAGATTTTTAAAATGTATTTTTAAACTGCATTACCACGCAACAGTCTTCTAATTGATTTTCATACAGTACAGAAATGAATGGATGTCTGGAACAATAGGAAAAATACATTGAAAGCATGCATTCCAAAACAGCAAAAATGTATAAGTGATACAAGCACACAAATGATATGGCCCTTCTATCAGGCTTCTAGCGCTGAGAATCTTTCCATTGTCATTATTCCCACAGAGGTTTTGTGTTTTCAGCATCTTACCACAGTCCAGCTGCTGCCTCCACGATCCCAGTTTGACTCCAGCCTCCTGACAGGCTGCAGCATATGCTTCATAACTGGCACAACGCAGAGATGCACTGCCTCGCTCAGCACACAGGTCAAACACACAGTCACTGAGACACACACACACACACACACACACACACACACACACACACACGCACGCACACACACCATGAGCAAAGGCTACTAACTCATA
>NTHP01000838.1:111186-122262 GCA_003416845.1 Oplegnathus fasciatus | reverse complement strand
TGAGGGAACACAGGTGAAGGTGGTTGCACTGATGAGGTGGGAGTGGCAGGCAGGTGATCAGGTGAGGGAACACAGGTGAAGGTGGTTGCACTGATCAGGTGGGAGTGGCCGGCAGGTGAGTGGAAAAGTACTGACAGAACTGGCAGAAGGGATGGAAGGCCAGGAGCGGATCATGACAACTGAGGCTCTCTTTCAACTTCTTTTGGGAATCATATTTAGGGGTGGGAGGTAAATGTGAAACATCAGTTGTTACTTTTGACGGCTGGTACACATGAGTGGCTTTGTGATGTTCAAAGTTGATGTCCCTGAGCCATTAGAGGTATGAGGGTCCTTTGAGTGCCTGCATTCCAACGGCGCCCACTGGACACAGCATTTTGAACCCATCAAATAGGGAGCTTCAGATTCTTAAAAAAAAACATTAAAAAACAATAAGAATAATAAGAATAAGAATCAAGAACCATCAATTTGGCAATAGATAAGATAGATAGATGGGTTAGTTTAATTCGGTCTCCAGATGAACTAAAATTTTAACATAAACTACATGCTTTAGGTAACTTACCTTAACTTACCTCACCTTTATTTAGTGACAGGCGATAAACTCATAAGCAATTCCTAATCATATATAAGTGGCAGCTTATACTCAATTATAGGTCAGTTAAAAAAACTTGCTACATAGAATATTATGAAATAATTATGCATGCTGATTATTTCTGAACGCACCTTTAGAATATATACTTACCTTCCCCAGCAGAAGATTAGACTAGATGGAATTACTTAGTTTTTCCATTTTTCACACTGCATCAGTTCTGTTGATTTGCAAATGCAAATAACATGTGAAAAACATATAACATAACATATGAAAAATTGCACATGTTGATATTCCAATAAATGGACTCTTATGACACTTTATGAAGGCACCTAAATGAAATTTGTTTCAGCCTGCATGATGTTTAAAGCTGCATCAAAGACATAATGTGCTTTTTGCTGCAAATCAGCACTACATTTTAAGCTCACAAGGCTCCTGTTGGATTACTTTGAGCTTCATTTGGAAAATGTAGTGAAACTGACTCGACTACAAGATAAGCTTCCAGTTAACTGCTGCTGTGGCTGCTGAGACCTACAGTGATGACTGTCACATTGCAAGGGGTCATTTTACTGCATAAAAATAATGTGCTTAATGTAGCTTTAATGTAACTTAAGAGTAATTACTAAGTTAGCTAATCTTACATTTATGACTGACAAACAGTCATAAATGTAAGATTTTCCAGTCTAGCTAGCTAAAGTTGTTTATCCCGACAGAAGACTCTTGTACAGTACAACAAAAAAGTGCATAATCATAGATTAACAAACAAAGTAGTGGAGAGATAAAATAACTTACCAACCTTCCATAAAATTGAGGAGGCATGGCTACATGACCTCCCCTGACCAGCGATGCAGGTACAGCCAGCTCAGGACCCATGCTGTGTGTCTTGAAGTGCTTGACTGGCCCGGCTGCACGTCAGCTTTCAAAAACACCATTCCACTTTAATCTTCGTGGTGTGGGGCTACCGACCTTACCACTGTGGAGGTACTGATATGCTTCGGTACTTTTGTAGTTCCTCATCACGGAGCCATCGACACCAAGAGAAACTACAAAGTAATTAAAAATGTCCTCATAGGTGATTTCAGGCCTTTTTCGTATGGCGTCCTCCAGTCACTGATTGCTGATGACTGTGGTACTGTGAAACCATCCGATCGCCAAAATCAGAGAATTTGGACACTTTTTCTTAAAAAACGACTCAAATCAATTAATTGATTATCAAAATAGTTGGCAGTTAATTTAATAGTTGACAAGTAATCGATTAATCAACTAATCTTTGGAGCTTTAAAGCTGATGTTTAGAAAAAACATCATATTTATTCATAACAATTTGCAATTCATAAATCATTAATACCCACTAACAAGTTGTGCAGGAATGACGTAATAACAATGAGACCTAAAGACCATGGGCTCTACAATTTAACTAGCCCTTTCAGTGTTTCCACACCAAAGTCTCACATATTTGTGCAGAGGCAAAACAATCAAATTCTGGGTGGGTGTCACAAGCAGACTGGGTGCCAAGTATATCTTGGATGCTGCTGCAACAGACTTTGACTTTGTTACTACCTCCATGGGTGGTTCGTATTTGTAGCAGCATGGCTCAATGCCTGCACTTTTAAAAATGAGGGTTCTACCTTTAGATTATTTAAAAATAATAATACTTTGCTCTAATCTACAGAGCTACATGAATGTTTTGTTTGCCTGCCTGCAGAGGTTGAAGAAGTATTCAGATCTTCAACTCCAGTAGTAATACCACAGTGTAAAAATACTCTGTCACAAGTAAAAGTCCTGCATTCAAATGTTTACTTCAGTAAAGGTACAAAAGTATTAGCACCAAAATATACTTAAAGTACCAAAAGTAAAAGTACTCCTTATGCTGAATGGTCCATTTCAGAATAATATATATTACTGGATTATAATTTTTGATACATTAATGTGTTCATCACTTTAATGTTGCAGACGGTAAAGGTGGAGCTCATTTTAAATACTTTCTATACTGCTGGGTAGTTTAATCTATAATAATACATAATAATTTATTAGTTGATTATATTTTGTATTAACCATCTGAATCTGTAAAGTAACTATAACTAATGCTGTCAGATAATTGTAGTGCAGCAAAAAGTACAATATTTACTCTGAGATGTAGTGGAGTAGAAGTATAAAGTAGCAGAAAATGGAAATACTCAAGTAAAGTACAAGTAGGCCTACCTCAAAACTGTACTTAAGTACAGTGCTTGAGTAAATGTACTTAGTTACTTTCCACCACTGCCTACCTGGATCAATGAATGACAACCGAAGTTCAAATGCAGGTCAAAGAAGTGCGAGCACAGAAGATGTCTGGAGAGGTGAATCTGTTCAGCCAACCTACCGCGGAGCGGGCGCTTCGGAGGTGCACGACCAAGCAATGCAACAACTTGCGGAGCAGACGCATGAGACTACATGACATAACTGCATCAAGTATAAAGCTTTTAGTGGTGGCATGATTTGGTGTGAGGAATTGGCCAGGCCAAGATGGCGGCATGAGCGGCTGGACCTTTTCTAGCTGAGGACCAATTTTAGTGTTTTTTCTCACAAGACTCAGATTTTATGGTTTATGAGGCGGTTTTTGAACATGTTTTATGTTCAATTCTACTTTTATGTTTTGAAAACAAGTGGGCTTGCTTTCTGTGCTCAACCCCCTGACAAGAAAAAGAAAAGCTAACGTCAGTCACAGTTAGCTAGCAGCAGCTAGCTATTAGCTAACTAGCAACTGCCTCGAGAGCATAATCATGCCGGCTACAGATGAAGTTCAGAAAATGGAAACCGAGTCTGCAACATAAAAAAAAACAATTAGAGAGACCCACTCGTATTCCTGTGAAATTAAAAGTGGGGACGAAGGTGAATCTTGCCCAAACACACAACAGAAAGGACAACCTACAAAAAAGCATCACCCCAACCCCACCCAAGCAGCTAGTAAGGCGGTTGAACCTACCCTGGCTGAGGTGCAGGAGAATATCATTCGCATAATCTCTGGAAAAAATCAACGAAAGGTCGGATCAAATAGAAGACATGGTGAAAGAGAACTCAACCAAAATCGGAACCCTCGGCGAAGCACTAAACTCAATCCACACAGAGATGATGGAACTGAAGAAAGAAAATGAAAGTCTGAAAGACCAAAATGAAGGAATGAAGAAAAGGATTATGGAATTGGAGAATATGGTGAATGATCAAGAACGATACAGCCGAAGGTGGTGTCTTCATCTGAACGGAGTTTCCGAGTGCTTTACTGAGAATATCAAGGCAAGAGTGAAGGAAATATGCAAAGCGGTGGTTCCTGAGGCTGATTGCAACACTGTGGCAGGTGCACTGGATGCGGTACATTGTCTTGGGAGACTCGAGTCAGGAGAGGGAAACAACCTAAAACCACAACCAGTCATCATGAGATTCATCTCTCGAACAGCGAGGGATTTGACCTGGAGGCATGCGAAAGAGAGCGAATATCTGAAGAGAAATGGTTTGCGCTTCAAGGAGGATTTAATGGCATTTGACAAGGATGCACAGAGTCGGCTCTGGCCGACAATGGAGAAGACAAGGCAGGAGGGAAAGAAGGCATACTTCAGCGGAGCAAGAGCCTTTGTTGATGGCAAAGAACTAAAGGTGTAAAATGAAACGGTGAGGATTCCATTGATGGCAGTAAACTGTTTACTGATATGGAAACTCTTGTTTTGAGGACTGACAATTTTTCGTGGAAGTCAGGTCAAATGATGTGAACTATATTTTAGTTTCAGATGATCCGATGCACTTATATTCTAATGATTAAGCGCAATATCTGACTTTAACCTGTTGCTCAAAAGTTAAACGGTTCTCCTTCTAAAGGATTTAGTTGTTGTTTGAGAAGTTATTATTTCCTTGAATCTCAAAGTAGGCTAAAGTAGGCTTGATGTTAAATGTTTATTTTATATACTTGTTTGATAAAATCCAAAGTGAGGTGATGAACCTCCTTAATTTATTATTACTCATACTCATCTACCTTTTTCTGGTATTAGTTGTAGTTGCGGGTTGGAGCCATTGGTGTCAGCCTACTCCATGACATAGTTATATAGGTCCCGTGTTTTTGTGTTACTGGAGAAAGGGATCAGAGTTTTTTTCAATACTAGTAAACTTAACTGACTTAGTTTATATTGGCAATATGCAGCTGTTGCAGAATTCTTCTTTATGTGAGAAACCTATAGATAGGTACTTACTGTTAATACTTAGTACTTTGTGTTTTGTCTTTTATTTCTGTTTCAGTGTTTTCAATTAATGGCAGGGGTATTAGGGATCTACTAAAAAGAAAGGCTTTATTTCTTCATTGCCAATGGAAAGGTGCTGATTTTTGTTTCATTCAGGAAAGCCATGCTTGTTCAGAAGATGCTTTATTTTGGAAGAACCAATGGGGAAGTGATGTTTGGTTCTCTTTTGGTACTAATCGATCAGCAGGGGTTGCAATTCTAAAAGGCAAGTTTGGAGGTCAAATATTGAGACAGGATACAGATAATTTAGGTCGGTGGATTATTTTAGTAGTTGAGATCAATCACACAGAACTTATTCTTGTTAATAACTATGCCGCTAACAACAAAATAAACAATTGCCTTATTTTTCAAGATATTGAAGCAAATATTAATAGGCTTTTATCTAAATATCCTTCTGATAAAATGATTTGGGGGGTTGATTTTAATACAACTTTAAACAAGGGAATAGATAGATGGCCCCCAAGAGATAAGAGTGTAGAATGTGAGTTAAAAAACATCTGTTTAATACTGGGAATCTTGGACATTTGGAGACATATAAATCCAGATTCATGCATATATACATGGAGCAATAAAGATAAGTCTCTACAATCAGGTATAGATTTTTGGTTAGTATCTGAGGAACTGGAGGACAAAATTGACTCACTTAGTATTGAACCGTCTATTTTTACAGACCATAAGGGTATTTCTCTAAAAGTTAATATTGATGGAATTGGCTCCAGAAAAGTCTCTCCGGGCTACTGGAAACTGAATAAGAAATTACTTGAAAATGAATTGCTTATAACAGAAATTAGACAAATAATTGTAAAGTATTGGGCACAGGCATGTATTATGAATAAATATAGATACTATTGGGACTTAATGAAATTTGAAATTAGGAAAGTGGCAATTAAAATTGGTAAAATAAATTTCAAAATCAAATGGGAAAAAGAAGAAAATGTTATTATGGAAATTATTAATCTGACAACAAAAGAAAACCAAGGTTTGTCTACCCAGGATTCACTTCGATTATCAACATTGCAAAATCAATTAGATAGCATATATGAGGAAAAGGCCAGGGGGGCATTTGTTAGGTCATGACGGAAATGGATTGAAGAAGGGGAAAAAAACACTAAGTATTTCTTTAATTTGGAAAAGCGAAACAGCGAGACATCAACAGTAAGTAAATTAATGATAAATAACATCCCTAATGACAATCTATTAGAATTATCTGCCTATGTAACCCAGTTCTATCAAAAACTATATTCATCGGCCAGTGAAAACTCTAATATAGAACATTTCTTCGGGAAATTACAGCACAATGTCAGGAAAGTCGACAGGAATTCATGGAGATATGTGACAATGAGTTAAACTTGCCTGAAATAATTGATTGTATAAGAAACCTTAAAGATAACAAATCACCAAGCAATGACGGGTTAACAGGGGAGTTTTATAAAACATTCAGTACAGAGCTAGCTTCATTTCTACTTGCCATGTTTCAAGAATCAATTGAAACTGGTGAACTCCCAGCATCATTAAAACAAGGAGTGATTACGCTTATTCCAAAACCCAATAAAGATAAATTATATTTAGATAATTGGAGACCAATTGGCTTATTAAAATAATGATGCCAAAGTATTTGCACTAATTTTTGCAAAAAGACTGAAAAAAGGGCTATACAAGACAGTTGATGAAGAACAATCTGGATTCATGCAGGGGAGACATATCAGTGATAATGTCAAATTAGTACTAGATTTAATTGATTATAGTTACTAGTTTCTACAAGGCTTTGATACAGTTGAACATTTATCTTTGAAGTTATTCACTTTTTTGGTTTCGGCAATTTTTTTCTAAAAGCAATGCAGACCTTATATACTGGATGTTGCAGCTCAGTAAAGCTATCTCATGGAACCTCAAAGATTTAACATCGGTCGAGGTATTAGACAAGGATGCCCGATCTCGCCCTTTTTGTTTTTGTTAGTGACACAAGTAATGGCAACGCACATTAAGAAGAACAAATTCTCTGGTATTTCAGTATTAGGGAAAGAATTAAAATTAAGTCAACTCGCTGATGACACTACATTATTCCTGAAAGATAGAAACGAGATTAAAAAAGCAGTGGCATGTACTGAAGAATTCAGTGTGGTCTCGGGTCTACAAATGAATATTAGTAAATCTATCTTATTGTCACTTAAGGAATGTGATATGGCAGATATACATGGAATTCCGATTCAAGATATTGTAACATATCTAGGAGTAATTATATGCAAAGATGAACAACAAAGGAGTATTTTGACCTTTAAACCAACTGTTGAAAAAATTAAGAAGAAATTTAATCATTGGCTAATGAGAGACTTTATATGGTCGAGTACTGTTATCCAAAGCGGAACGAATATCCAGATCTGTATATATTGCTTTGTCACTTGATGTTCCACAGAATGTTATTAACGACTTACACAAGGTGCTTTACAACTTCATTTGGAGGAATAAGTCTCATTATTTAAAAAAAGAAGTGCTTTGAGATACCAAAGAATGTGGAGGTCTGGAAATTCTGGATTTTAGTTCTCTCAATAATTCATTTAAGATAAAATGGATCATTGAATACCTAAAAAACAAGGATAGTATTTGGAATATTTTCCCTAATTACCTATTTGATCCAGTTGGTGGTATCAACTTTCTACTAAAATGTGATTTCTCAGTTGATAAAATCCCTATTCAGTTGGCAAATTTTCATAAGCAAGCACTGACAGCTTGGTTATTAGCTTACAAACATAACTTTACGCCCCATAGATACTTCATATGGAACAATAAAGACATACGATATAAAAATATTACTATCTTCTATCACACATGGTTTAATAATGGAATACTGACAGTTGGCCAATTACTTAATCCAAATGGTTATTTATTATCTCATAAAGAATTTCTTGATAAATTCGAAATACCTATAAAACCAAAGGAGTATGCTATTGTTTTCGATGCTATACCAGAAAGTGTCCTTACTCTTCCATGAAACTCTGGTGCTGTAGACCGACCTTTTAATTTTGAAGACTGTGTGGAAAATATTTATATTGACTGACTAATATATTGAAAAAGAAGTACTCTAACAAAAACATCAGGAACACACTTAGTTATGTTACTGTCCCTGCATCTAGATGTTTCTGGTCTTCCTAATTTAATGATATACAGTGGGAGAAAGCATGGAAAATTTGTGATAAATACTGTATCAATAAGAAGCTTAAGGAAGTGTCTTTCAAGATATTACACAGAATTTACTCGGTAAAACGTGTGTTCAAATTGGATATTGATTATAAGTGTGACTTCTGTGGTCTAGAAAAAGAGAGTATTTCCCATCTATTTTTTCACTGTATATATACAAGAATGTTCTGGATTGATGTAGCCAACTTTCTAAAAAAGAACGTTAAGGTGAATGTTGAAATAAATATGTTTGATGTAATGCTATTATTTAGTCAAGATAAGATTGGAAATAACATGATGTATATCATACAACTGTTTATTATTTTTGGAAAATTCCACATTCATAAGAAAAAATTGTCACTTTATTAATGAATAATTAATTAATTAATGAATTTAAACAATATAGCACCATATTATCTCATGTTAAAAACAAAAAAGCTATTAAGACCTTTAACTTATTAAATGAGTATAATGTGCTCCATATAACACAAACTCTGGCATTGTAAAATGTAAATGTAAATTTCTTTTGTTTATTTTTATCTGTTGCCTATGTGTCTGTTTGTACCTCTGTATTTGAACATGTGTACAATAAAGGAAAAAAAAAAGATTTGGCGTGAGATTTGCCTTGGTGGCGTGAGCAGACAGAACCTGAAAGCATGAGTCTCACGCCAGATGCCTGAGAGTTGGCAACGCTGCTGAATGTTCCCAAATTTCATTCATTGTTTACAACGCTATTAGCTAGCACACAAATATGAGAACAAATACAACTGCGTTCGAACCGGAAGAGAAAAACTGGGCGGGGCAGCATAAGGTGAATTAACCGGCTCTAAAACATTTATTTCACCATAGCCACAAAATAGTCTGTTTAGGCTGGTTAGGGTTTTACAGCTACATTGTCATCTTTTCAAATTAGCCGAAAATCATATTTTCAAAAGTTAATGGGAAACGTATTTGAGCAGTTGTACAAAAGTAGTTAAATTTAAATGAAAAAAATGTTGACTCATAAGATTTGTCTTTCAAATAAATGTGAGAGAAGATGGTTAATGCTATTATCCCCTCTCTCCCTGGGTCATACACAGAGCAGCACTCCTGTCATCTCAACCAGAGGCTGCGTTTCTCGTCATTTTGACAGACAGGGTGGAAAAAATTCCATCATAAGATATTATTACCCATTATTGTAATTTTTTTTTATGATAATAAGACATATTTAATAACATTTTTCATTCATTCATTTTCATTTTTTAATAGTTAGGCTAATATACAGAACAAGCTTATAGATTATGCGTTTATAAGGGCATGGAGAGAAAAGATGAACAGAAACACCGACCGTGCGGTCACTTTTCATGTGCCCATGCTCAGCTGTCACGCTGGAGACTGGAATTACCAGCGGCACTTCAGCCAAGGTTTTGAAGTAGGGGAACATTTCTCCCAGGGAAGTGATCAGAAGTCGGCAAGACTCTCTGTTCGTGGGATTTCCCAATCCTGCAAGCATTCGTTTCACTGGGAGGAAATCCCGCAGCATGTGCTCCTTCTGCACCAGTGGCACAGTACCCCTCAGTGACCCGTAGTGGTCACAGACTCTCCAGCTCCAGGCATGAGTATGATGGACAGGGGTGTTACAGTAGATCACCCTCAGTGTTCTGATCTGTCAAAATGATGAACGGCCTTCAGATTTTTCTGTCATTGTTAAAAAAATTCTGTCAATGATGGAAAATATTCGATTAACACGACCACTGATCTCAACACCGAAGATGGTGCTTAAAGGCTGCAGGGAGGGTCATCCTATTCAGTATGACCACATTGTGCTCACATTGGATGGCCAGTTGATCACAGAAGAGAGCGAGGGCCTCCTCCTGTAGGAGTCAATATTCTCTCTTTCTGGATGGCCAATTGCAGAGAGCAAGGACTTTTCCACTGAACTGGGCCTTCCAGTTCTAGTTCCCCAGTTTCTATTTTCTTTTTGAAGTCCTGAAGGACTTACAACCAGGCCTATAGATTTTCCAAATAAAGTAAAGAACTAATGTAGGCCTAAGCCTGTAGGCGGAAAGGAGTCCTGCTTACAGGGCGACAGTAAATGGCTAAGGGCCAGAATGTACAGGACCCTCTCTTTTGTAAAATTAAACAATTTCAAGCTTATTGTGATATTTTGTATTTCTGTATGTAAGGGGTGTATATTGTGATGTTTTTTATTTCTATGTGTATATATATATATATATATATATGTATATTTAGCCCCCCCGCCCCTCAAACTTGTCAGCATTGAATTTATTTGCTGAAAGAAAGAAAGAAAGTACGGGATTTAGTACAGGATTCTCAAACTTTTAAGCCACAATTTGGTAAGAAATTATTAATTATCGTTCATGTTTTAAGTAAACATGTCATTTAGAAGCATGTTGACTTGTCTATGGCAGTATCTGGCATGACTGAAGGGCCTTACTAGCACAAAAATGTAAAAACAATATAGTGCTATATGGCATCTCGACTCGCTCTACATAGCACTTATCTTTAAAGGTGCTACTATATAGCACCAAAAGAGGTTCCCCTATGTTTATGAGCCAAAGAACCACTGCTGGGTACTGTTTAGCACCATTTTTGTCGAAATAATCTAGTGCTATATGGCACCTCTGATGGTTCCAAATAGCACCATTTGAGAAAGGTGCTATATAGCATCAAAAGTGGTTCCCCTATGATTACAGGCCAAAGAACCACTTTTAGTGCTATTTAGCACCGTTTTTGTTTAGTGTGATAGGTAACTTGTATAAAAATAACTTTTAGCCATATTTGCTAAAACTGTCACCATGTCCTGACAGTAGTACATGAGACAGATAATCTGTGAAAAAAATCATGCTCCTCTGGCTCCACCTACTGCCCCTAAGACAATTTCAAGAATCTACCGTGACGGAATCAAAACAACCTGGAAGTTGTACTCATTCAAATTTTCAAGCTGAGTCCACTCTCTTCTCGATCCTCCCTACTTCTTTGCTCTCTGCTTTTTTTCTTCTCTGCTTTAAAAGACAAAAAATAAGGCAATGAGAACAAAATGTATATCCGG
>NTHP01000838.1:78895-103616 GCA_003416845.1 Oplegnathus fasciatus | reverse complement strand
CTCGCAGCCTCGAGCACATCGGGGGAGAGGCAGCCGCGGTGTCCTCACAGGAGGCCAGCCGACATGGCTTTGAATTTTAGTGAGCGTTGGACACTGCCTGAACGAGATAAATGTCACTTCCCGTGTCCACTATGTGGCGCTAGGGAACAAACAATAATTATACGTCATGTTGCTGGATATCATTTGTAGACCACACCATGTAAATTTCATGTAAATCGGATGATCTTTGTCACATAAGGCTGACTGGCTGCTGTCAGTAGGTGGCGCCATGCCACGGCCACGCCGTTCAACGATCTGCAAAGATTAGTGCAACTTTTCATCGCGAAGGTCTTTAGATTGCACTGCTAAGCTTTGAAGTTCATCTGATCAATTCTGTAGGAGGAGTTCGTGAATGTATGGAGCCTGTAAATGGTTTCGTGGCGATATGTGGAAATTTGACGCCTCGCCACACCCACGCCGTTCAACGATCTACAACGATTAGCACAACTTTTCATCACGAAGGTTTTAAGATTGCACTGGCCAAATTTGTAGTTGATCTGATTAATTCTCTAGGAGGAGTTCGTTAAAGTATGGAACATGTAAATGGCAAAAAATACGCAAAAATTTGACACTGAATTCAAAATGGCCAACTTCCTGTTGGGTTTAGCTCATGGCACCAAGAGACTTTTTTTTAAGTCTTTGGATGTTACATGTGCCCACCAAATTTTGTACATCTAGGTGAAACGTACCGCGAGGGCTCCTTTGTTGAAACTTTCTAGGGGGCGCCCCTGAGCTATTTTACCACACCCATGCCCAAGACCCATATCAAAAATTAAGTTTCGCAACCTCTGATGCATGTGTAGAGTTTCATAAGCTTTTAAGCACACCTAGTACCTCAAAAATGCTACAAGTAATTGGCTATAGAGCCAACGTGCCACGCCCAAGCCCAATTGTGATATCAATCGAAGTACTTAGTGGTTCGAACATGAGTGCAAAGTTTTGTGAACTTTTGTGCATTCTAAAGTCCTCAAACTTGTGTTCGTAAAATGAAAATGATGGCACGAAATCCAAAATGGCTGACTTCCTGTCCACCGAAAAAATCCCCCCAAAATTTGATATATTCTTTAAGATGAGAGCAACAATCCCACTTAATTTCATGAAGATCCAAAGACCTTTATCCCAACCATGGCGTACGTTTGGGGGCGCTAT
The DNA here is from genome assembly GCA_003416845.1 of Oplegnathus fasciatus. Lineage (NCBI taxonomy): Eukaryota > Metazoa > Chordata > Actinopteri > Centrarchiformes > Oplegnathidae > Oplegnathus > Oplegnathus fasciatus. The sequence continues at coordinate 102,428 of NTHP01000838.1, read as the reverse complement.
AGATCCCGCCAGCCCCGCCTGAGCCCAGTCACTGCAGAACTTTGCGACTCTCGCCAGGTCTGACGTGTGTGCTAAATTTGGGGACTTTTCCAGCATTTTAAGCCCCTAAAAAATGCCTTTCCGGCGGCGGAAAAATAATAATAATAATAATAATAATAATAATAATAATAATAATAATAATAAGCTCTACAAAAACAATAGGTTCCTGGCACTTTCGTGCTCAGGCCCTAATAATAATAATAATAACTCCTTGCAATTCAATAGGGTCCTCGCACAATTCGGTGTAAAAATTGATGCACAAAAAATGATCGAGCAGTACTCAAACCTGCATAGTGTTAAGTACAGCGGTTGTGGATTGTCATGGGAATACACATATACATATGTGTAAAACAAAATTTCAGAATTCGAAAAGGTGGGTTAGCAGCATTAACGTGCTTTTAGCCTCCACTACAGCCCTGATCTTTCCCTAACCTTTGCGAGCTGCATTCAGTGGTGACAGGAAACGGCAGGTTTTTCAAGGAGAAAAGGGAGAACTTGTTCCTTTGGTTGTATCCAGCCTCACTCACTCTTGCCCAGCCACCCAGGCAGAAGCAGGGACATGGTCATTGCCTGAGCTTCTTATCGCCGACCCATAATCAATACTGAACGTATTTAGTTACTTATTAGGTCTATTGGTGACCTAACTTCACATCCTGATATACTGCAGACATTGTTCAAGGACTTGCTTACACTTACGCTGCGGTCACACGTACAGATAAAAAGCAGTAGAAAGTCTCTGGCCTCTCATGAAGCTATATCTCTCTGTGTGTGTATGTGTTGCGCTGAGCACATAATTTACATACTGTGCTCTGACTGGACAGTTGTACAGTTTCCCAAGTACATAATAGTTGTGTTTGCAGTTTTTTTTAAATGCAGTACATGTTGCTGAAACTGTTTTAATACAACAATGGCACCCGATTACCATCGCAGTCCTTTATCTGTGCTGGAAGTGATCCCCAATCCACTAGTAGAATGAAGTAGTAAACGACTCTGTTCTTCTGTTTTTGTGTGTCTTCAATGAGTACATTTACACACCCATAAATCATTACCACAGTAACATGGACAAATTATTTGCAACAAATTCACCGACATTTGGAATTTTCAAATTCATGGTGGCTTCAATCTTCTTTTTTAAAACCATATGTAGGATTAGAACATTTCTGTATTCTGCGCCATCTGATTGTAGAATCAAGGATTACACTGTGGCATATAATTATGGTAATACTATAAAAGTATAATATGTACAAATCGATTAGCTGGAATTATTGATGAATAGTAGGGGTAAAGCAGCATTTTACCATACAAGGATGATTGGCAGTGTATTATATAGGCTACCTAAAGAAATATGTCCTTACCGCACAAGTCCGATGGGCTGGTACTTGTAGAAGACACTGTAGTTTGCCCACTCCTCATACAAAAGCTGAGGAAGACAATCGACAGCATTTTGTTGCATTATTTGTCCAGTTTTATCATGCTTTTAGCCGTTCTACTGCGATATTTGTCTTAAATACAACAGTTGGGTGGAGTTCCCTTTCCTGTTTCCTTGACAGTGAACTGTGACTTCATGTCTGCACTATCACCCTGTACTGCTGAACATCAATTGTAAATTGCGAATTGAGTTCCACCAGCTTGCCACCTTTGGAAGTGGGACAGTTGTTGTCTGTTTGCTAAACCATGCTAGTTGGGTTAACCCCTGGATATGTAGTTCGTATGGCAAGCACAAATGAGCTGGAAGATCCTCCCCTGTCATTTAGATCTTTCATTCGACTTGGGTGTAAGTCCATAAGTTGAATCACATGTCAAACACTCTAAACTGTACTGCTGGCCCTAATGGTTGATTTAATGTAATTATAAATATGCTGTAAATAGTGCATATGTTGGGGCACTATTTTCAGGGGCAGATTAATACACATTTGGTACTCTGGTGGCTTTAGATATACACACAGTACTTGTTAGTAGGATCAATTCATTGGTGTTTTGAGTCTTTTCATGGGACTTTCACACTATTAGAAAAATACAGAATATCACCAGAATGATCCTGTAATTTTTCAAATAACTATAACAGAACAAATACATATTTTTAGCTCAAAGTGTGTATTATCTATTAACTGTTAAAAATGTACCCAAGAAAAATAGGCTTGAGCATGTAAGTTCATTCTTGACGTTGCGTGTGTTGCGTGTTAAGCTCAGAAAAAGCTATTATGTAGACCTCTGAGTTGAAATTATTTTGTCACACAAGCAAAAAACAGAGGTTGTTTTTGTGTGGATTCCACACATGTTGAAAAAGAAAACCATTCATAGGGTACCTTTGGACCCCAGCAGCAGGTGATCTACATGTATGGGTTACATACATATTGTATATACAAGAGAAAAAAAAACCATCACATGGACTAACGTGATTAGCATATTAAATTGAAATGGTGACAGAATATTTTGTGGTTCTTGTGTGTATCCCAGTGTGGGCTCTACATGTGTACAAATGCAAAACAGAACACCAGTCTGTGAAGACTTTTATACTTTATACTTCCATAAGTTTAAAAATAAGTTTCTCACCTTTCTGTCATTGGGCTCTGCACTCTCCTCATTAATATCTCCCTGGAAAAGAAAAGAGAAACACTGAAGCTAGTTACTGTACAGACTGACTGGAGACTGTAAACCAGGATTTAATAATCTGAGATTGACTAATTTGAAGAAACGGTGGAGCTAAAGTAGTTTGCTAATGCTGGCATCTTTTCACCTTCTGATTACACAAATGTGACTGATTACAGCAGCTTCAAAACACAAGCATGTAAATGTGATTTGGAACTAGTACCGCCTATAATAATAAGCTATTAGTACCAGGATCAGTACTACTTACATCATGAAGAGGGTAAGCTGCTGTATACACACCACTACCCAGGAGACTGGTGATACCTACCGAGAGAAAACAGAGACGCGGGTGTTAATCTGAGTTCCATATCTTTATACCCTCAGTGAATGTGACCCCAGTAGAGTCACTGAGGCCTGTAGGCCTCTGAATTCTATTACTTAAAAGTAGGCTGGGTGGTTATGTGTTCAGTTTTGTCAAAAGAACATACACCTCACAATGGTTACGTAGTAAAATCTGACCTTTACACTGGCGTGCCAATCTCATCGGCTGATTTTAGCTTATTGACGACAAATCGCATTGCGTATTGTCTGCCAATAAGTAAGAAGAAATTGAATTAATGGAAAGCCAAAGATAAGTATTTTGAGCTATTTTATTACCAGAGACACTACTGCATAGTTTGTCCACTAAAGAGGACTCCAACTCCACTGTTGGCGACACACTAATCCCCATGTGTTGTCTGAAAGCATCACAGCTGACAGAGCAGAACGGAGTCTGTGTTTGTGGGTCTGTTATGTGTCTTCATAGCACAGTAGTTGATTGGTGTATAGCCCATTGACAACATTTATTTTACATTTATTTGTTAAACAGTCAGTGAGACAGTTCTAGCCAGTAAGCGAACAACGGCCCATCATTTTCTCCCTTGTCAGTATCACTTTGTCAGCTGCTAATAAAACACATGCTTGCAGGTTATCCATTGCTAAATTAGTTCCCTCATTTGTCACAAAGCTAGTGAATGGCTTGTCAGTAGATTATACTGTTACACCTATTCTGCCAAACTGACTGAATGGTAAAAAATATTATTATTATATTTATATAATACTTGCATTTCAGTATGTCTTATTACAGTTACAGTGCATTGAAAACAGATGTCTGATTTTCACCAAACAAATTATAATTGCTCTTAAAAGTTTAAAGCTGAGCCATAGTGCCTTTTTTGGAATTACTAATCCCCTTAACCTATGTCTGATCATCACATTCCAAAACAGCTGCCTAGAACTGGTCATGTAAGGCCAGCAGAAAAACTCGAAATAGAAATAAACGTGCACATTGAAAAAATGTTTTCAAGATTTTTCTGTTTACATAAATAGTAGTTGGAAAACGCTGATAGGGTATATTATATATAGTGGTTGGAAAATGCAGATATATCATTAGCAGATTTTTAACCCTAAAATACTGGAATCGGCATCTGCCTTAAAAATCCAGTATTGGTGGGGGTCTATTTTGTACTCATGGCTGAGAAAGAAAAAAGCAGATAAAAAGTTAAAAATGATGAAAATAAAAAATAAAAAGAGATACCATCTTTTTTGGCTGGACCGCAAAGGGCCAGCCCTACAAACGCTTAAGTCTGTCACTGAGTGAGTGATGAAGTTACACGATTTCCATGTTGGCCGTTGCTTTGTCAAAATGAATAGGTGGGAATGTTAGTACTGTACTGTAACACTATGACTACAGGCACAGCCCTCTAAAGCTACCACTCGTGGGTGTATCCCTCGCTCGCGCAGCACTGAAGACTTTTAGTCTACGCCCACTTACTATGTGGGTCCCACCAACCAGGTTTTTCTTCGTCTAGTTAAAGGAACCGGAGTTATGGTATGTAACTGACGGTCCATTGCGTACAGGCTTCGCCTCTAAGGCTATCGCTAGTAGGACAAGGGTGATGCGGGATGTGGTCCATGTTCCACTGGGTCCACAAAAGCACACCCACTTCACGTGAAGAAATAACCAGTCCGCAATCCATCAATGCGTCGCAGCGCAATAGCGCATCACAGTACATCATATGCGCACAGATGGCACAGAGACGGCACAATACCTCATATTCACCATGAGGGAATGAAACTAGAGATAAAACCTGCTGCTGTGGGAGATGGAGACGATGGTTACAGACAGTAACAGTCCAGCACAGAGCAGAGTAGGAGAGAAAACAGCTCTCCATGCGAGAGCGAGGGACAGCGCAAAGTTTAACATCCCAAATAACAACCACTCTGACAAAACACTCAACACAGAGTGAGTCAGCAAAATGAGAGATATCCCAAAGATAGAAACGAATGAAAGAACAGGAGTTAATAAATCATTAGAACAGTTAGAATTAGAATAAATAAGATATGAGTGGAAAGGTTTGTTCTTACAACTGCATTTATCATGCATTAACATTTTTTCACTCGAACGTAGCTTAACCATGTCATGTGATACGCTACCTCAGTACACTTTAAGAACAAATATTACTGGGACCACTACAGAAAATTACAGATGAACATTTAATATCCAGGAATTGACATTATATACATGACCACTGACTATGCCTGTAACAATCTGGCCACAATATAGCACACTGACCACACACGGCCCTAGTGTATGGTTAGTATATGGTTTTGACCTAGTCTTGTTATGAGACAGTAGGTCAAAATTTCAACTTATTTACTATTTCTAAATTGTATTTAGTAAGTCATATTGCATAATTTTGACATACCTTGTTTTTAATAAGTATTTTTATTTTTGTCATTCCTAAAACTGTATCTATTTTTTTCTCCAGGCAGAAATTGGCTCTTTTCCTATTTGAGCAAATTAAACTTTGCTTTCTTTTCCATTTAACAGCTTCCTTCCTTTTTTCCATGTGTTACTGTGTTCCTCTTGACCTGCTTGTGTATTTCACAACTATCAATGTTGGCACCAGTGGAAGAAGAGACTGCCGCCAACAAGTGAACCTGAGAACCATGTGAACGGGTGCAATAGCACACAATCCTGACGATTACAAACCATTACAAACTTATGAAGCACAAAACAATCAGAAACATTCTGATAGGCTAGAGTTTGGCAAGGTGCACAAACACAACCGTTAATTGTTAATTGAAATGTATCAATTGTGACAGCAGTGTGCATTGCAAGGTCAAAGTTGTCTTACCCCTTTATATCACGTCACTCACCACAATGACATTTTTCTATTTAGTGGGTGTGGCTCAAAATTTCTGTCTTTGTGGCTTTTGTATTAACGCATATATTTTCTTTACAGATTATAACTTTCATGAATCCAAAAGTGTTAATTCAGTAAGAAATTCAAACCTGCACATTGCTCTTTAACTTTAACACTAATTACAACCCCAAGCTTGGTGGGTCCATTCAACAATTAAAAGTACCCTGTTGAGTTTTTGACCAAACACATGCATGCACATGCACTCGCAGGAGCATGCAATACACATTCCTGCCTAAGGTTTCACACCATTCCACTAATCCAAACCTGGTGGCTCACCAACAAACATAGCAATACGCCAGCAAAGCTAGGAACACTTTAGAATTTTCTTTCAGGTACAAGCATAATTCACAAGTGGTCCATCCCTACATGCAAGTCACATGGAGCTCATCTGCCTAGAGCTCCACTGCTAAAACCAACTGATTCGGTCATTAACAATGGTGATTCAGTATAGTCAGGTCCCAGTTCGTCGGGAAAGATTTGTTCGTACATGCACTGAAACAGTGCAGAGTATACAGAGGAGGAAATGGCACTTAGGCAAGCACAGCAAGAAAGGACAAGAGGGGACACAGCCGCTATATCATCGGATCAACAGAACACCAGCCTCTGGAACCAACAGACAGTAGTGGGTGGTGGAGCTGCATAATAAACTACGCAATCCACAACAGAGTTTTTGATGACACGAATGGGACATTTTCAAAGCGCTGTTGGAGGAGTCCGAGCGAAGCAGCGATGCAGAGATGAACCAACATGTGTCACTAGCCATCCTGATTTCAGCGCTCTCTTGCAGGTACACAGTAAAGTTGACAAAGTTGTGCATCCCTCCTAGCTAGAATGTTTTGGTCAGAATGTGGTGTGCTTCACGGAGTAGAGTTCGTCCAACCAGCTAACCAATCCAACACGGAACTACAAAGAAGGAATGCATATCTCCGCTATGGAAATTAGTAGGATAAAATATTGTTTTACAAGTGAAATCATAGTTATTATTGCAAAAACTAAAATATGGCTGCATTAGTTTGGGACTCTTGTTTAATTACTGTTTGATCACATGCTTTATGTCTTGCTTGAGATTAATTTACTCATCCACGCAGTTGGCATGAATGAAAATTTAAAACATAGGGAGAGGCTGTTGGTCAGATTATCACTGTGGTTGTAAGAGGGTGTTACAGACTGATATGAGAAGAATACTTAAGACTTAAACTTAAAATGGGCTCTTTCATAGTTTCATAGCTGTTTCATAGTTTATTAAACAGATTTTATTTTCTTAGTGCATAAGAGATGTAGCTTGAGATAATAGATTTATTACAATAGTCTTAAAAGGTGCGACAAGGCGCACTTCTCTCTCTCTTTCTCTGCATGTTTTACCTTGTGATGTTGTGGCCTTTATGTTAACCTGATGGCATTCAATTCAAGCTTGTGCCTGTTAAAAGTGATACGGAAATGTTACAGGGGCAGCACTTAAAAGTGTCCCACCCTGCTGCGACAATCATTGCGAATGTCTTGTCCTCCCAACGACAAAATATTTCTAAGTGTCCCTCAGCATTTTTCAGTAACTCACTAATTCAGTAACATTCCAGAAACGCGCATCTCAGTTTGGTGATTTTAATATTCATGTTGACGAGTCTTCTAATGTCCTTGCTACTGATTTTTTAAATATTACTAATTCTTTTAACTTTCAGCAACATGTGTCACGTGTGGCCCAATTCATAATCGTGGCCACACTCTAGACCATGTCTTTAGTCTGGTCCTGAGAATATCATTTGTGAAAACCTTGGACATGTTTGTATCTGATCACCAATGCATTGTTTGTAACTGTGTACAGGCTGCTAGTACAGCCCTGGTTAAATGACAGCATTCAAAGTTGTAAAAGCAGAACAGCAGAATGAAGATGGAAGAAATCAGGTCTCCAGGTCCACTTTGTGGCTATGACAGAGTTATTACTCCTTTATAATAGGGTGGTGAAAGATGCAAGAACATGCTATTTCTCTGAACTTATTTCTGCCCATCAGCACAACCACAGACTTCTATTCAAGACTGTCGATCAGTTAGTAAACCCAGCCTCTCTTTGTGCCTCTGCAGATTGTGATGCTGATTGTCAGTTTTTATTGCACTTTGCTTGAAAGGTGAAGTCCATAAGACTTTGTATTTCCCCCAATCCTACCTTTTTGGATGTTGATCACCTGCACCGGGATTCTTTTAGCTATCTTTCCCCTATTACTCTGCCTAAACCCCTAGAAATCATGTCTCATATGAGAGTATCCTCCAGCCCTCTTGACATAATTCCAACTAAGTTTTTATTTGAAGTAAGGGATTGTATTGGGCCCCATTTGCTTTCTATTTTAAGTAGTTCTTCTGGTTGTGTCCCAGATTATTTTAAAACTGCTTGTGTCCAACCAGTCCTTAAAATACCTGGGCTTGATCCTACCCTCTTATTGTCTGATCTCTCAATTGCCTTTTATTTCTAAGAGTCTCGAAAAAATGGTTTCAAAGCAGGTTCTTGGATGCTGTGGAAAACAATAGCATCTTTAAAAAGTTTCAATCTGGTTTTCATCATCACAGCACTGAGACAGTCCTTCTCAAGTCACTAATGACCTTTTAATGAATGCTGATGCAGGCATTTGTTCAATTCTTGTTCTGCTGGACTTAAGTGTTGCCTTTGACACAATTGATCATGGCATTCTTTTAGACAGACTGAGGTACTGGGTGGGCATACGTATGCAGAGTTCTCTACAAGACTGTCTGATATAAAAAAAGTGGATATCAAATTTTCTTCAACTCAATTCTAATAAAACAGAAATCCTTGTCATTGGGTCCCAGCATATGACAAAACAAATACTGCCATCTACTGGTTGTCAGTCACAACATATCAAGCCTGTTGCTAGAAATCTTGGTGTCCTGTTCGATAGTAATTTATGTTTTGAGCAACATATCATAAAGCTTGTCCAATCATGCTTTATCAGCTCAGCAATATTGCAAAAATAAGACCTATTTTAACTTTTAGTGATGCAGAAACTGTTGTACATGCTTGTATCTCTTCGCACCTTGATTACTGCAACAACCTCTTCTCTTGTCTTAATTAAAAACTTGAAACGATTACAGCAGTGGCGGTTCTAGGAATTTTTAACTGGGGTGGCCCAGGGGTGGCAAAGGGATGTCTAGAGGTGGCCACAATGTGGTGTTAATGTGCGTGCACAGCGCACAGAATTTTTTATATGCATTAACATTCTACTAATGATAGGCTAAAACATAAATTAATAGGCTACATGCATACACATAACTGTTGATGGTCAGTCTCCTATTTTGCAGAACCTTTATAGTCAAGTAGGCTAACACTGTCAATGACAAATAAATAGGACCTTTTTCTGAGCTCATTTACAAAAGTTCAGGCTATTAAGAAGTCAAATGCTCTAAGCAAACCACCAAACAAAAGTGCAGTATGCAAACCCTGTTCTATCCTCTAAACTAACTCTAAATGACTAATCTGAATTATATAGTATACCATACATTACAGCATATATTGATATAATAAGACAATTAGCCTGGATGTTTTTGGATAAAGAATAAAAAAACATATTTCTGATCATATTTACAGGTATAAGGCCGTTAAAGTCATGGACTTTCTGCAGAACAAACTGCAAGGTGTTAGGCATGATGATACAAAATAGACTCCTCTACTGACAAACTCAAGCATAGCACCTGTAAATTATAGATTATACTATTATTAATTTAATCAGCTGCATCAGGCCCATTCAAACTGGCTCCCCCAGATTTCCTTTTATACATTTTCAAATGTAACATACTATTTATACTATGGCTTGTCTGAATACTTGATGGTTATTATTTACTGAGAGATGTACCCCATATTGCCCAGTATGCCCAGCTAATCAACACTCAATACTTAATCAATAGTCAATGTCAATCCATTGCTTTGAGTGGAGTTGTAACTAAACCTTGACTGAGAGACTAGATAATCATTGTCTTGTTTTAAAATCATGCGCACCTCTGAGGAGTGCCATCACACCCATATATTGTCTGGACTGGTCCCCACAGAGGCTGCTGCTGGAAAGCGCGAGATATGAACACATGTTCACACGCGACGCCGTTATCTTTTTCGTGTTGCAGTTTATAAACACTGTTGCCTGTTGGCGTTTATCAAACGTAACAAATAGTTGTATTTCACTCTCACTTTTGTCAGGCACAAAGTCACAGAACAGCCCTTCAAATTAACGTTATTGTTATTTGCTGACATCAAATTTGGAGAGAGGAGAGAACACAAGTTTACCTGATTGCTGTTCCCGCAATTCACTCTCATTGTGTTTTTTTTCTCTCTTTTCATTACTACGTGTACTACGAAGCAAGTTCGACACAGCCAGGCTTTCTTTGCGTTAGCTGGCTCGACAAAGCCTAAAACCCCAATCAGAGATAACAAGTATCATGACGGTGGTTATCAACTTTCTCTATTAACCCAGGCTTTCTTCTTCAGGCTCTGTGCACGTTCACATAAAACGGGGCGTTTGTTGTGTCATTTGACTCTTGTTCCGCACAAAATGGGCCGATCGCGTGCCGCCTACTTCAGTTAAGAGGAACAGGTTGTTATAATGGAGAGCTATGAAGAATATAAAAAAAATATTACGGCAAAAAGCAACAGTGTTGCTGCAAATAAGGCGAGTTAACGTAAGTTAATATATTTATTTTACCTCTCAATGCACTCGTCCCGTTTATTTCTAACGTGACAACTGCACATTGTTTAAACTTTGCTTAAACTTTAAACTTGATACAGCAGATTTAAACATTATACTGAAGAACTGCATTTAGATCTGACTCTGTCCTATAATGAAGAAGACGTGGAAATCACCTTAGTTTTTGGCGAAATCAAAGTCAAATGAATTTTATTGATTGAATAGGCTATTATACGTAAATGTCAATAGACTAATCAATTTTCTAATCGGTGTTCTGCGGTACCAGCAGTGTAAAACGGACTTGACAGCAAATCAGGACCAATCATAAAAACATAATCCAAAGTGTGTAGCTGCTGAGCCTTCATCATTCTTTTAGTGTGTGGATGATATGCTGTGTAAAATGTAAAGTGTTAATATTACCTGAAGCAAACAGGGGAAAAAAGAGAGGAGGTGCTTTTTATAGCCTACGGAGCCCATAAAGTCCCGTCAGAAAGTTGTCTTGTGCGGACAAGACAGCCTAATAATTTAGGGGCTCCTTACAATCCCGTGTCTATGTGCAAGAACAGCAAGAATTTCATTGTATGACATTTCGAGGTGTAAATAGAACTTGATCAGCTGAGTTCTCTCCATTATATGGTGGCTGTGTGCATCTGAAGTCGTGAGAGACTTTATAGTAAATTATCTTGCGCGCACAAGATAGAAAATGTCACCTTTCGGGACTTTAGTGGCTCTGTAAGAGCCGATTCAAATCCGAAACTCTGAACTTAACCTGGTCCGGACCAGGTTATGTGTTCAGCATAAGTTACCATGGTGATCTAGTCAGGTTAAAAGAGAGCCACCTTCGTGACATTGCAAACTCTGGCTTTAGGCTCAACATACCTCGCTAACCCAGTAATCTCGCTTCGTAGTACACCCCTCAGAAGGATAGTTCCGCTAATCCTCTCATCGAAGTTGTAAACATTGACACCCGCTTTGACACAAGGGGGAAGCGGGGCCCTTGTGTAATCTGCGGGCCATACGCAACTATCGTAGTGAGTGTATAGGGCCGCCCAGCTCTGGTAGAAACAAACATGATGGGCAAACACCCGCCCCACAGGTGGAAACCAATGACGTGGCAGAAATTTTTAGATGACATATGGGGTGGCCAATCAGACTGTAGGGGGGGCACTGGCCACCCCAACCAGCAACGTATGGATTACAGATTGTACAGAAGTCAGCTGCTAGGCTTTTAACTAGAACCAAGAGGTATGATCTCATCACACCTGTTTTAGCCTCTTAACGTTGGCTCCCTGTTTGTTTTAGGATTGATTTTAAGATGTTACTGATTACCTTTAAGGCTCTTCATGGCCTGGCTCCAGACCACATTTTAGACTTTTAATCCCTCATGAACCTTCCAGAGTCCAGAGGCCTGTACTACGAAGCAGGATTTGGGGTTAGTGAGGTAACTTCAGGGTTAACCCTGGATTTTCAGGACTACAATGGTGGTTCACTTCTTATCGGGGTAAATCGCCATGGTAACTCGCCAGGGTATAAAAGCACCACCTACTGACCAATCAGTTTTCTTGGAAAATGTCATAACCAATCATAGAAGATCCCATGGAGCTCGGATTGTGAGAGGGTCTCTTAGGGGGCAAGAGTCCTTTGAGAGATATAGACTCCTGTCAGAGGGAATGACTTATCTGTGTCAGCTTCTTGAGCCATATGTTGACAGTGCTTACAGTCCCACAGACTGTATTGCCTTGCGTTACTTTGCTCATTTCATTTTTTTCCTGTTGGCTGCAGCAATGTCAAAGCCATTTCACTGTGCTTTTGTATATCAATATCATCCTACAACAGAGACTGGTTGAAGTACAAAAGCCTTGTACTTGTTGTACTTATAAGATACGAAAGTAAGCCTACTTACCGCTTTGAATTATTTTTTTATATATTTTTTTTATTTGCTCCAAGTCCGTTTGACACAGCCGGGGTTGCAGCTGAAAGAATAATGCTAAAATTGTCATACACGCCATAAGAATACATCTAAGCAACACATTAATTTAATGGAATACACAAATGCAATTATAGTCAGATCTTCATGCCCCAATGATGGGGCAGTGATATTATGAGCCTATTAACTTACACATTTACACTAAAAGATCAACTTTCAAGAAACGTATTTGCTCCCTTCTCGTCCTCTGGAATGTGCCTGGGTCGACGCGCTCAAACATCCAGTCCACTGATTTCTTTCTTTTGTCAAATTTATTTTCCTTTCTCATTTAGGCTTCGTTGTGCTACATTTTTCTTCTTTTCCACAAACAAATGAAATATTCTTACCAGATGACGTACAAGGGTTGATATCAAAGCAGAGAAATAAACTTAAAAACCAACTTAAATTTACCGTCACTCAGCGGTCAAAAAACTGTGTGGCTACAAACCAAAGAACCAAGACTTCATGACAGCTCAGCACCTATGTACCAGCTGATACAATTACTGCCTCAATCAGCTGATTGTCAAAGGGGAGTGTCTACACTTCATGTTCTAACGACTATTTATTAACACAACACAATAATTTATAATGAGTCTATTTCCACTTCACATATTTCATTATATTTATGCATAATTCAGCAAAAATAAAAGTTAAATCATAATTTTCGCTCCAACACACAGTCTGTGATTTTTTATCAGCTGTCCTTCCTGCATTTGGCAGCTGCAACTGTGTTGCTTTTAGCCTGGATTATGTGTTTAACTTATTCGTATTTGTCTAATATTATAGTTTGCTCTTCGTTTGTAAAATATGCCGCTCTGCTGTCAGTAGACTTGTCCATGTTTGCGATTGGTCATATGCTGCAAACACCACCCCCTTTTTGTGAACGTGTGACTAGATTGGGAAACCCTGGGTTGACTTATCGAGTTGATAACCAGCGTCGCGTGACCGCTTAGCATGACTGCGGTTGTTTGGCTCACTGAAGCCAGATAACAAAAAGATACCCTGGGTATGTTGAACTTGCTTTGTAGTACAGGTCTCAGGCTGAAAACTGAAGGGGACACAACTGACAAATTAAGGTCAAGGTTTCCACTTCCCTCTCCTCCCCTTTCACTCCTGAAGCCAGTGTTCCACAAGGTGCAGTCCTTAGTCTTGCCCTTATTCTCCTGTACATCCCTGTATACTACCATCCACCTACCATAGGACATGTCTCACAATTTGCTGATGACCTCTGTTACTGGACTCACTCCAAATGAATTCCACTTGCTGCCAAAAAACTCCAAACATGCAATAGAAACATCTACAATATACAATAGAAACCAGAGGCCTGTACTACGAAGCGAGTCCGACATACCCAGGGTATGTTTTCATTATCTGGCTTCACTTAACCTAACAACGGCAATCCCGCTAAGTGGTCCTACGACGCTGGTTATCAACTCAATAAGTCAACCCAGGGTTTCCCAATCCAGCTATGAGCACGTTCGCATAAAAGGGGCGGTGTTTGCAGCATCTGACCAATCGAAATCAGGGACAAGTCTACTGTCAGCAGAGCGGCATATTTTACAAACGAAGAGCAAACTATAATATTAGACAAATATGAAGAAGTTAAACACATAATCCAGCTAAAAGCAACACAGCTGCAGCTGCCAAATGCAGGAAGGACAGCTGGCAAAAAAATTGCTGTGTGAATGCGTATATTAAAATGCTTCTAATATCATTAGGGCACGAGAAGATCTGACTAATTACATTTGTTAAATTAATGTGTTGCTTAGATGTATTCTTATGGCCTGTATGAGAACTTCAGTGTTTTTCTTTCAGCTGTAACCCCGGCGGTGTCAAATGGGCTTGGGAGCAAATAAAAAATAAATATAAAAACATAATTCAAAGCGGTAAGTAGGCTTACTTTCATATCTTATAAATACAACAAGTACAAGTACAAGTACAAAGCTTTAGTGCTTCAATCAGTCTCTGCTGTAGGATGATATTGGGATAGAAATGCACGGTGAAATGGCTTTGATATTGCTTAGGAAAAAAATGAAATGACCAAATTAATGCGAGTCAATGCATCCAGTCTGCGGGACTGTACACGCACGACTCCGACGTGTCGCACTGACAACATACGGCTCAAGAAGCTGACCGAGATAAGTCTGACGAGACTCTCTCGAATTCTCTCATATAAAAAAATCGTCAGGGAAAGTTAAAGAGCTTTACCGGTCTTTGCATAGAAGAGACCCTCTCACAATCCGAACACCGAGCACCACAGGATTTTTTATGATTGGTTATAATATTTTGCAAGAGAATTGATTGGTCAACAAGCCTAACCTGCTCCGGAGCAGGCGATTTACCTCGGTAAGAAGTGGACCACTGTCATAGTCCTGAAAACCCAGGGTTAACCCTGAAGTTACCTCGCTAACCTCAAATCCTGCTTCATAGTACAGGCCTCTGGTCCAAGATGTGGAGAATCAAACTTAACCCCACCAAAACTCAGCTCATCCTATTCACCAGAAACCCCCAACTCAAACCAGTTATCCACCTCACCCTCCACAACACTCCCCTCATCCTGGCAAAAGAGGCAAAGTTTCTAGGAGTCACATTCCAAAGAAACATGACATGGACCACCCACATCAACAACCTGGAAAAAGAAGGCAGCCAAAGACTCAACCACCTCAAAGCACTCAGCGGACACAAACATGGAGCATCATCGGAAATCATCCTCAAGGTTTAGCAGACATATATCAGATCAATGTTTGAATATGCAGCATCAGCCTGATCCACAGCCTCACACCACCAATTCAGCAAACAACAAATCATTCAAAACAAGGCAATAAAAATGGCATACAGGTTCCCACAGTACATCAGCACCCATTACATCCACAGTATGTCCAGACTCAAAACCATCCAAGAAAGAAACATCATCCTCGCAGAAAAATACATACAGAGAGCAACTCACAACCCAGCAATGACACAGTTAATCCACAAAGCACAATGGGCCACCAGAACACCCCTCTCCATAATCCTCCAAAACAAACCACCATAACTACCAAAATCCTGCTACTGCGACTAACAGTACACCCTATAATTTACTCTAACTTCAACGTGTTTCAATCCATTAAATTTCATACACCTCATACATCTAATGCATCATCTTTTCTATCCATCGTTCTCCTTTCTTTTTTCTCTATCTTACTTTACTTTGATTTGCACTATATGCACCCTGACCGCGAGCTAACCCCCCAAACATACACACATGTACACAGTCACACGAGCACACACTGCTAATTTTATTTATATTTTGATTTATTAATTTACATTTCATTTTTTATTGCCCAGTCCCGTTGGCCTTCACCAGTTCTGTTTATTTTATTTTATACTATATTGTTTTTTTAAATTCTATTTTATTCTTCTTACTTGTTAATTAAAATAATAATAATAATAAAAAACAATAAATCAAAAAATCTGGCCTAGGGTTCACCAAGCCTTGGTCCCATGTTGCCTCTGGCCTCCCAAATTGGGTCCTACTGACATAGTTTTAAATTTTACATTTTAATTTATGGATAGAAAAGGGCAAAACCCCCGAGCTATCTGCCAGGTTCATGCATTAACTAACTCACTCCTCCTCAATCTGTTTGCACTTTACCTTGCTTAACCTGACTACAGCAGAACCCTTGGAAGCGATTTAACTGTCTGACAGGAGGTGAGCTAGCATCCTACCCAGGGCATCACTATCAAGACTTTTTTCTGCATAGCGCTTGTTTAGCTTGCTAACTAGCCACACTCCCTGCCGTTTAGCTGAGGAAACAGATATTTGTTTAACCTAACAAATATGGTAATCCCACCCTGTTTAGCATGCTATAGCCGGGAGGGGATTGCTCATGCCTGAGCACTTGTGGGTTCTTCATGTCCAAGACAGATACACACAATGCTTGCAATGTGTGTCATGGCATGTTGCATGCAAAAGCTGCACTTGCCACCCAGAGACTTATGCGCACTGTTGCTGACTCTGAAAGACAACCCTGGAGAGAAGTATGGTGTTCCTGTCGAAGGTGCTGGGAAGCTCAGCCCTCTGTTGTTTGAAGCCGTCAAATCCTCCGCAGAGTTGGAACTTGAAAGCAGGAACTACAAGGGCAGAGCAGGGAGCAGTCATGGGGGAACAGATATATGATATCTTCCCTACCACTGATTACGTAAGCATGAAAGCAGACCCAGTCGACTTCACCATCTCTATGACCACTAGGTGTGCTGTCTGATAATTAGCTATCCATCTGGCACCGAAACCCAACGAGCAGCAAACCCACTCTCCCCAGCAAGCAGCGCAGATTCTCTGCCTCTCAGCCCAAGAAAATATACCACTCTATGCTCTAGCAGGCGGAGAAGATGCGGGATCTACATAAGGCTGCGTCAAAAAAAGAAAAATTCCACCAGGTTGTTGGATGAGGTGTGCAGAATGGTCGATTTTATTCTCTCGATCTCCAGCACAGTGGCCGTAATTCTGAGGAAAGTCGAGCCGGACAAGCCGGAGGCACTCGCTGTCTCCCCCTGGTCTATAGGCTCTCCACCCACGGGGCTAAATCAAGAGATCCCTCATGTTCAGTGTACACCGATGTTAAAGAAACCTCAGTTAAGCATGCAGTTGCACCCAAGCATGTTAATTCAAACCCTCACACTCCCCTCACCACGTCAGAGATTATTGTGACCTGCCACATATGCCATTAAGGGAAATAAGCGAGGAAATAGTCCCTTGCCTTGACACAAGCTACGAGGTATGCGTGAGGCTCAGTGTGGGTTTTGCAGCTGCTACATTGTCATACCAAAAAATAATGATGGTCTCTGCCCTATCATGGACCTGTGGACATTAAACAAGTACCTGAAAAAGTTCAAATTCAGGATGCTGACTTTAGATCGGGTAATTCAATCCATTCAACCAGGAGATTGGTGCACTGCAGTGGACCCATAGGACGCCTATTGTCACATAGCGCTACTGCTGAAAGGTCCGCCATTCGTTTTCTCTCTCACTCCTTGCATTTTCACCAAGTTCTGGTCCCCAGACACTTTTCCAAATGGGACTGGGGAGTCATCTGCAGAAACGCTCATATGAACGGGAACTGTGGACAAGGAGAGGACATGGCATACTGTATCAATCTGCTGGAGCTATATGCTGTGTTTCTGTCACAGACATTTTCTGCTGTCAGGACATCATGTGCTGGTGCAACAATGCATGCGTAATTGCGCACATAAACAAAAGGGACGGATACTCTCTCTTCCCTTTCTCTCTCTCTCCCACAGCCTGCTATAATGGAGCAGCCGTGCACCTGTTGTGTCTCAGAGCAAAGCACATCCACTCCTGCTGGTGAGCGAGTGGAGACTGCATGTAGATCGGATGTAGTGAAACAGACATGGCAACCATTTGGCAGGGCCCCGTGGATCTGTTCACCTCACAAGAAAATGCACCCATGTTCACCTGACTATGGGACGGGAGCATGCCCCTCAGCTTGTATGCACAGTGGCTGCGGTGATGATGCCTGGTGTGAGAAAAGGAATATTTTTACCTTCCAAAGCTCTGTTGTGGATATTTTAATAATTCTTCAAGAATTACTGGATAATAACCCATGCCCAGTACAGGTGTTGCGCATATACATTGCCCAAGTGCAGAAGATGCAAACAACAGACCAGCCTTTTGTTTGCTTAACCAACCCTGTTAAACGGAAGGCACTTTCCAAACAATGCCTTTCTTATTGGGTTGTAGAGGCGATTTCACGTGCTTACACCTGTAAAGGCACACAGATGCCCAGTTGGTGCACACTCACACTACCAGGGGCTTGGCCACATCTTGGGCTCTTTGTAAAGGTGTTTCAGTGGGGGATGTCTGGGGGCCCCCATTCCTGGTAGAGTGGATTAAAGGAAAATATTCAGATCTATAATCATTACTTTGTACAGAGGCAAGGAGGGAAGCAGGAAGAGAAGCTTAATCCATGAAATAAAAACTATGCCAAATCTAAACATTGACAGGGCGACAAGAGGTACTCCCACTCAACCTAGTCAAAGGCCTTCTCTGCATCTAAAGCGATAAGCACTTCAGGGTGGAGATTTGAGCCAAGTACATACATGATGTTAAATAACAGGGGTGTAATGGTACACAAAATTCATGGTTTGGTATGTATCTTGGTTTTTGGGGTCACAGTTTCAGTATGTTTTCAGTACAACAACAAAAAAATGTAGAGAAAAAACACTTTTGTCTTTCATTCAACAGTGGCTCTTTGGCCATAATTCTTACTGTAAGGAACTCAAATACTGGTAGATTGTAAAAAAAAAAAAAGAAAGAAAAAAAAAACATAAATGTCAGTAATGCTCGATTGCAGGACTCTGACCTGTTGGTAATTCCTGAACAACTGCAACTTGCGTTTAATTATACACGGAAGGCACAACGGACTGGCTAAAATGGATACATGAAGGCACACTGTAGAGGGGCTCAAGCACTTTCAAGTTCAAGTCACTTGTGCAACAAAGATATGTGTAAAATTAACTATAGTAAGTAATTTTGAATAATAAGTAAGTAAAAATAGTCTTAGGGCAATTCTTAGGCAGTGTCCTCATTTAGGATTTAGTGGCCTGAGGGTAGAAGCTCTTCCTGAGCCTCTTAGTGCTGGCCTGGTGTATCCAGTATCTTCTTCTCGACTGGAGCTGGGAGAAAATTCCATTATCTGGGTGGTTGAGATCCTTAACAATATTCTTAGCCATAGTCTTACACCGCCTGGTTTAGCTGTCCTTTAGGCAGGGCAGAGCACTGCCTATGATATGTTCAGCTGAACTAACCACTCTTTGCAGGGACCTATTCGGAATTTTCTCAAGAGTCTGAGGTGAAACAGTCTCTGCCTTGCCTTTCTCACCACTGAGGCCCACGTGATGTGGTATTTGAAGCTGTCCACCCTCTCCACTGTGGATCCGTTGACGTTGAAGGGGGGTGTAGTTCCTCCCCTGCTTCTTCCCAAAGTCCATTATCAGCTCCTTAGTCTTACTAACGTACAGAAGGAACACCAGCGGGTCAGGCCTTCTACCTCCTTCAGGTAGGCCTTTTCATTGTTATCTGTGATCAGGCCCACCACAGCTGTGTTGAGCAAACTTGACAATGGTGTTGGAGTTGAAAGTGGCTACACAGTCATGTGTGTACAAGGAGTACAGCAGGCGGCTCAAAAGGCAGCCTTGGGGAGCTCTCAAGCTCTTCCCAGCCTCACCACCTGGGGTCTGCCCGCAAGGAAGTCAAGGACCCACTTGCACAGAGAGGTGTGTAATTCCAGGTCCTTGAGCTTTGTGATGAGTCTGGAGGGAAGTATGGTGTTAAACACTGAACTTTAGCTAATGAACACCAATCTCACTTGTCTTGTGCTATGGTGCTATTGTCATTCAGGCAGGCTGGTCTTGTTTTCTTGGGCACAGGAACGATGGTGGACTTCTTGAAGCATGTGGGTATGACAGACTGAGCCAGGGACAGGTTGAATATCATTGTGAACACTGGCGCTAGTTGGTAAGCACTGATACTGGTGTTCACATGCTTGAAAGCCCTCCTGACGTCATCCATTAACTTTTGCTTCAGCTGTTTCTGCTTGTTGGCTGCCGATGGCCTCAAAGTGGGCATAAAAGTTGTTTAACTCACTTGCTAGAAACGTATTAGCATTTGACAAGGAAGGGTGGGCTTGTAATCTGTCATAGTTCTTAGACCTTGCTACATGCTTCTGGGATTGTCCTCCTGGAATTGCAGTTCCACTTTCTTCCTGTAGTTCAGTCATAATGTTCGTCAACGACATTTTTTCACTGACGAAAACAAGACAATGACTAAATAAAAACTTAAAAACTAATTTATGATGACAAAAAATAATAATAATAATAATAATAATAATAATAATATGTTTTATTTATTTTTCTTGGTACTCAAAGACGTTTTACAGTTAAAATGGTCAAAGAAGGCAACACATTATAACATTACTAAAACTAAAGCTAAGAGAGAGAGAGAGAAAAAAAACTTAAACAATGATCACAGATTAAAAGCAGTTTTGAGTAGTGATTTGAACATGAGCAGATCTGTGCAGTCATGGACGTGTTTGGGGAGAGAGTTCCAAAGGGAGGGGGCAGCAATGGAAAAGGCTCTGTCGCCCCAGGTCCGGTGCTTGGTCCTGAAGGGTGGAGACAAGAGGTAGGCATCAGAGGAGTGGAGGTTGCGGGAAGGAGTGTGGCGGTGAAGCAGGTCGGTGAGGTAGGAGGGGGCCTGGTTATGGAGGGCTTTGTGAGTGAGGAGAAGGATTTTAAATTGGATCCATTGTGGGACAGGGAGCCAGTGGAGGTTCTGGAGGACAGGGGTGATATGGTCATGGGAGCGGGAGAGTTCTGGATATACTGGAGTTTATTTAGGACTTTGGATGATGTGCCATAAAGGATGCTGTTGCAGTAGTCAATTCTGGATGTGATGAAGGCATGGATCAGGGTTTTGGCAGCACAGAAGGAGAGTGATGGGCGTAGACGAGCTATGTTCTTGAGGTGGAAGAAGGCAGTTCTGGTGATTTGATTGACGTGGTGTTCAAAGGAGAGGTTGCTGTCGAAAATGACTCAGAGGTTGCGGATGTGAGGGGAGGGAGATAGAGTTGAGTTAACGATGGTCAGGCAGGAGTTGTGAGTGGTTTTGGTGAGGGATTTGGGACCAATGATAATTATGTCAGATTTATCACAGTTCAGTTTGAGGAAGTTGGTTTGCATCCATGATTTTATTTCCATGAGGCAGATGGTCAGCGTGAGGTGGGTTGGAGTGGAGATGGATTTGGTGGAGATGTAGAGCTGGATGTCTTCAGCGTAGCAGTGGAAGCGGAGACCATGTTGACGTATAATGTTTCCAAGGGGGAGCATGTAGAGTATGAACAGGAGAGGACCAAGCACCGATCCCTGGGGGACACCTCGGGACAGGGGAGCGGTGGAGGAGGTGAAGTTGTTGATGCTGATGAATTATTGTCTTCTTGTGAGGTAAGATTTTAGCCAAGAGAGGGCAGTAGCGGTGATGTTGAGGGAGGATTCAAGGCAGGAGAGAAGAATGGTGTGGTTGATGGTGTCAAAAGCTGCAGTGAGGTTGGCCAGAGTCTGAGGAGAGGAGGAGATTGTTGGTAACTTTCAGGAGGGCTGTTTCAGTGCTGTGTTGTGAGCAGAAACCAGATTAAAATGGTTCGAACAGGTCATTGGAGCTGAGGTGGGCTTTGAGTTGGGAGGCGGCAGCACGTTCCAGTATTTTGACGAGAGTGTTTGACGAACTGAACCAGAGCTGAAGGAGGAGTTGGTGATTTCTGTGATGAGTGGGGAGATGGCTGGGAGACAGTCTTTAACAAGGTTGGATGGGATGGGATCCAGGACAGAGGTGGAGCTTCTCATTCCTGCCATGAGGTTTGATAGCTCCACTGGAGACACAGAGGAAAACTGAGACAGGGACTGAGTGGTAAAGGTGGGGGAGACAGGTGGGGAGGTGGAGAGGGCGGGGTAGGTGGTCAGGCTGCTGTAGATGGTGTCGATTTTTGTTTGGAAAAATGAAAGGAAAGAGTTGCACTTGTTTACTGTGAAGGAGTTGGAGGTGCTGTCACTGGGTTTGAGAAGTTTGTTTATTGTGGAGAAGAGAGCCTTGGGGTTGGTGGAGCCAGAATGGATGAGGTGTGAGTAGTAGGTGGAACGGGCTGTGATGAGAGCATCCTTGTATTGTTGGACATAGTCTGTGTAGGCTTGAAGATGCACTGTTAAACTGGTTTTCTTGCAGAGTCTTTCAAGCTGGCGCTTGCAGGATTTCATTTGGTGAAGTTCAGGAGTGTACCGGGGAGCTGAGTGTGTGAATGAGACCATTTTGGTTTTAATGGGAGCCAGCTGATCAAGACAGGAGGAGAGTGTGGCATTGTAATAGTTCATGAGATTGGAGGGATTGTCAGACAGCGGGGGAGGGGAGGCAGACATTTTACTGGCAAGGGGGAGATTAATTTGAGATTTCTGAAGGATATTTTGCGTTTGTCTTTTGGGATGGGGATAGAGATGTCAATGTCCATAGTGACTTCCAGGTGGTCAGAGATGTTGAGGTAGAGGCTGGAGAGTTGATGTGTTGTAAGACCAGTGGAGCCGACCAAATCCAGGATGTGACCATGGCTGTGAGTGGGGAAGTTGATATGTTGTGTGGGGAAGTTGATATGTTGTGTGAAGTTGAAGCATTGGAGCAGTTCCAGGAATTCTATGGCAGATTTACAGTCAGTGACATCAATATGGGTATTAAAATCACCCAGGAGGAGAACGGAAGGTGAGATGGCACATAGCTGGGTCTGACAATCAGAGAAATCAGAGAGAAAGGAGGGGTTTGGCTTGGGGGGCGGTAGATTATGGCAGTGACTAAAGGAGTGGGACCAGAGAGTTTGAAGACAAGGTGTTCAAATGAATGAGCGGGAGGAATGGAAATGGAGGTTGCTTTAATGTCCTTCCTGTAGACAGTAGCAACACCACCTCCCCGGCCCTCAGGTCGAGGTTTATCAATGTATGTAAATCCTGTGGGAGTGGTCTGGTTGAGTGAGAAATAGTCCAGGGGTTTATGCCAGGTTTCAGTGAGGCAGAGGAAATCCAGATTACTGTCCGTTATGAATTCATTCAGAATGAGGCTTTTATTGTTGGGTGAATGAGTGTTGAGCAAAGCCAGTTTCAGGTGATGTGGATGATGGGCTCTGCGAAGGATCCCAGCTTCTTTGAGAGTGTCCATGCAGTCCGGACGCAGTTGGTTATTGAAGTTGTGAAGATCTGAGGTGGAGTACAGCACAATCACCATTGTGTTGCATCATTCCGCAATAGATAGTGGCTGAACAGACATTTATTTAAATGAAAATCTTTGAGATTACATCTTTAAGCACAGTTAAATGTTTTCTTTTTCAAGCTAATGTTATTTTATCAGCTAACCCAAGCTGGTGTGCTTTTGCTAAACTTGAAATACAAAAACGTTTCTCCGTCTTCAAATTGAAAAAAAAAAA